>JAJEKB010015807.1:0-15012 GCA_022393335.1 Macrotrachela quadricornifera | reverse complement strand
AATTTGTCTTGTCTTGCTCTAATGCAAAGCGAGACAAGAAAAGAAAAGCTGCACTATGTGTTAATAACTGATATTTAGAATGGAGTGTTAATAATATGCACTTGAATAAATACAAAAAAAGATGGAAAATTTAATAAATAAAAGAAATTTTAGAAAACACATACACTTTTTAACCCTTCCGTTACCGACTAAGAAAAGAAAGAAACAATTTTTCAGAGAATTTATCCAGTTTTTTATGAAACGAATCTATAGCATATTTTAATAAAATGGCAACTTGACAAGTGCATTGTGTTTAACGTTTCTTTTTATGCAAATGCTTCTAAAAAAAAACATACATTGTGAATGATCATTTTGGTTCACCCAAAGACGATGTTTCGGACGTTTATAAATGGCGGGAATAATCAAAGGATAAAGTTCCTTCACGACGTCTAGAATTGATCTCAGCCTAGATATGTTCAAATTTCATAAAATTTTTGGGACACATTGAGAGCGCAGTGAAGAAAGTATGGTAAAATTTTCATCCCAATACCAAGACATTTAATTGGAATATTCGTCAAGCAACAACAAAAAATAATTCATTTGACAATCCAAGTTTTTACATTTATGTTCATTCTATATATTTTATTTTTTATGGTTTGAAAGAACATATTAGGATGCAGATTATAATCGAATCCTTTTTTTGAATTCTTATTTTTTAAGGGAAGAGAAAGAATGACAAGTTGAACGACTTAAAAACACACGAAGAGGTAGGTAGCTAATAATAATAAATATGAAAACCTCGGGTTTAAATCTAAGTGTTATGTATACCTCAAAAAATAAAAAGAATTGACGAGGAAATTGATTGTGACCGAACTGTCTAGAAACTAGCTATGTTGAGTCTATGATCACCATTTTGACAGAACACAGTTTAGTCTACAAATTCATTCTACTCAAATGAGTAAGATATGGGATAAAAGAAGTGATAGAGGTCAAAAACTGCGTAAATCCTAAGAAATACTACATTACAGGGAAGAAGAGTTCCGGACTTTTCTCACGTGGTGCATAAGGTCCTTGACTTTTTTTTTTACCAGACCTAGATCTCGTCGAGACATATCTTTTGGCACTAAATTGTAAGGATAAAAAAATTGGGAAGCTAAGTTAGCATGGCTCCTACTGCAGACGATCCTATCTAGTGACCATTGACTCTACTCCCAAATTGATACAATTTCTTTAAAAATCACAGAAATTGACTTCATATTCGTGCTCACTTTAGAAAAATGGTTAGGACGAGTTATTTCACGATGAATTTGTACATGTATCTGGCGAGATTACGGTCATAGGTAAAGTCATCGGTCGATGGGAGATATATGATATACAGAAACATCAATATTTTCGTAAGAACTTACCAATATTATTAGCAATCAAGTTCAAATTTTTTCCATTTAATAACTCCTTTTAGTAGCTATAAAACTGTGTGTTTAGAAATTCTCAAACCACTAGTCACCCGAGACATATCTAGGCATTTGGTCCTAAGATACAGTTTTTGTACATTTTAAGACCTTGTTTAGACAACTGGAATGCTCGATTCAGAAAAAAGCATAAACTGACAAAAATTTTAAAAAAAATATGGACTGTTTTTCTAGCAGATTATGAATGACATCATCAAAAATTTTTCAAGAAACAATGTAAAAAAAATGCATGTTGTTTCTGAAAAATCTAATAAAGGACTATCGTTTCATGCATTTATTTTTATTTCAAGGTTCCTGATGTGTTAAAAATGAATTACCTTAAATGAAACAATTTTATTTAGAAAACTAATATTTCAACTTATTATAAATCTTGTCATTTACATGATTCCATTATTCTTTCTGCTAATTTCATGTTTTTTTTCGATAAGACTCTTTCTATATATGTATAAGAAAATTTAATTGTCTTTTTGAATCAATCACGAAAATAAAAAATTAATAAATAATGATATTTTTTAATATAAGCAGATTATAGTCAAATTTATTTCATAGAATAGTAAAAGGTTAAAACAAAGCAGAAAAATAGAAATAGAAATGTTTAATATAATTTCATCATATAGAAGTTGGATAAGTAGTAACAACTCGTAATTTAACATATTCATGTTTTTGTTCATTAGAATATTTTGGACTTTTGATTGGTTTAGTTGATGATTCTGAATGACGTACATATAGTTCATCACCATAATTTCTTTCTGATTCATTTGGTTTTTTCCATTCAATATGACAATAACATGGTATACGTTTTCTTATTGCATGTATCCATGCATTAAACATACGTTTTAATTCATGACGAAATCTTCTACCAGCAAAACAATAAAGAATTATATTTGACATTGAATTAAGTAGATCACTAAGTGCTAAGAATGCTTGAGAACGACGTAAAAAATATGGACAATCATCACCAATTGCAACTGAACGACCACAATGTTTAATACTTAATATAATATCAACAAACCATGAATTTATAATAGCTAAAAGACATTCAGTTGTTATTATAATAATAACACGACGAGTTTCATCTGTTCGACGATGTGATATACGTGATTGTTCACTAACTGATCTTCGTATAGCTATTATACATTGAAGAGATATTGCATTACCAAGTATTGTTACTATAGACGGAATTATACTTCCAACAACTAAAAAATTTTCCAAATAAAAAGAAAATGTTTATAGAAAAAATTTCTTACCAAGTATAATTGTATATCGATTAAAACCTAGTATACGTGAATAAAGAAGATTATAAATTCGTAAAAAAAACGCTGGTTTTAATCGAAATGGACATGTATGATAATGGTATTTTAAACGAAGTTCATTACGTGCCATTTTATTACCAATTGTAGACATTTGTATTTTGTGTATCAGATAAACGATCGGACGTTGATGCATATCAAAATAGTGGCCTTAATAAAAAAAAAGGAAGAATTAAATAAAATTTCTTTCTTTATTTGTGAATATTATTTAACATACAAACTATCACAATATGTAATCTGTATCAAGAAATTTCGAAAATACAAGTGATAGATAATTAAATTAATTGAATGAAATCTATATAAAATCTTACAATAATATTATTCTTTCAGCGTAAACTATACAAAAACACTATATGATTGTATAAGTCTTTAACTTGATATAAAAAAGATCTTATTATATAGAGAGCATGATTCATTGTAGGATGGGTTACTTAGTTACAAAAAAAAATTAAGCAATTCCATACACTGCATTTCATTTCTAGAAAAAAATATTTAATTTTCCACTTATATCTAGACGGCTGATTTTACTAATGGACTCTGAGAACAAAAGATTTTGTCATTATAATGGTTATACTCGATATGATAAAAAAAACATTTATCTTTCGATAATTCAAGTATTTAGAAAATATACTTATTGTTGATATTTCACCTTTACTATATTATCTATTCGAATAATATTAGAATCGAGTGACTTTTAACAATAATTTATTTACTTTTTCTTATTTTGAACATCCATATTCTTTCCGGAAACTGATTTCCTCTCCGTAAATGCATGTGGTTTCCTGAAAAGTTATATATAGGATTATATGAATTAGCGTGATACATATTTTGCTTTTAAGATATCTTTTAGGTTGAGAAGAGGAACTAATAAACTTAAAGGACATTGAGATATTTAGTAAATGTTTTATAAAGCACAGTTTTGTGTTCAATAGTGATTCAAAATATTCATTATTCTTAATTCTTCTTTTATCGATATAAATAATTTATTGATAGACATATTTTTCCTCTTATTATATGAAAAGCATATACATATATATATATATCATTACTATTTATCTTTATACAAATCCACTTATTTAGTTTGAGTAAATAATAATTTTTAAATATTCTAGTATAAGTTTCAAAAAAAAATTAAAGTATATTATGTAATTTGTTTTATTCTATAAACTAATTGAAAATTTTTTGAATATTAAACATTCGTCACTATTTAATCAAACAATAGAGTTCTTTTATATTATGATATTTAACTAATAATAATTAAAATAATGCACAAAAATGAACTATTCTAAGCAAATATTGTTCGCATGATTGATGACGCATTTATTTCTATATTTTTAAAGCAAAAAATTCTTTAATTTATGCTCTTTATTAAATTAAAATATTCTATACGCTAAAAAAAAACAATGCTTACGAACTATTTGAACAGTTTCTTCATGAGAACAGATTGTTTCATTATCCATAATACAATCAATTTCACTTTGATTATTTGTTTGATTTTTTATAAATGTAATTAAATGTATTGTTTCATTTGAAAGATTTGTACGTAGATAATCATACCATTCATAAGCTATATTTGAACTAAGTTCATGTGAACAAAAAATACTTAAACCAAAAAATTCAAATAAATATGAAAGTATAAATGCAGATGAAATAAGTACATATGTAAAAGATCTTGTTGAAGAATTTCGTGGGATTATTCTATATGATGAATGAAACATATCATAAGCACGTTGTGTAGCTAAAAATGACATGAGTATAAGTGAAGAACGTATATAAAATTCATAATGACAAAGTGGTATAAATATTTGTGGTGCATATTGTGTAAAATATCCATAAATTTGTACTAAAAAACTTGATGAACAAGATGATACAGCAAAAAAATGATGAAATAATGTTTCTTGATAGTATAATAGTTTCATAACACGAAATGTTATATAAATACAATCAGCAATCAATAAAGCAACAAAAAATGGTGTTAACATAGAAGAACGAAAACGTTTCCGAAAAAATACACATATACATAACCAATTACCTATTGAGCCAATTAATATAACTAAAATACCATACCATGTACAGGATGATTCGGCAGTCATTTTTTATCTATATAAGAAAAAAAAAAGAGAAAAGGCAATGATATATAAAACTATAAAGAATGACGAATGACACTAATAGATTAGTTTATTTATATGCATATGATGACCTCATGACGGAAGCACTAATAATTATAGATA
The DNA here is from genome assembly GCA_022393335.1 of Macrotrachela quadricornifera. NCBI lineage: Eukaryota > Metazoa > Rotifera > Eurotatoria > Philodinida > Philodinidae > Macrotrachela > Macrotrachela quadricornifera. The sequence continues at coordinate 10,023 of JAJEKB010015807.1, read as the reverse complement.
TGAGTTCATCAGTAAATTGTCTTTTTACTCTTCGAGTGACGTCTATGAAAAAAATTGAAAAAAGCTTGGTAAAAGGTAATTGAATAAAGAATAAGTAAAACCTGGAGTTTTCCATTAATCCCACAAAAAACAACACATATGTACTTATAGTATTCTATGATAAATAAATTAGCATCAAATAATCAAATTTAATTAAAGGAATAAAATTCCATAGATCAGCGAAAAACATCTGGCACAAAACAAATGATGGCATGAAGAATCTTCTAATGAAAATTAGTCATTTAATGTAGAGTAATGTAATTTTTTTTCATTCTGTCTTAATTTTATTTCTTTTCCTCCGTCAACAATGACGTTTTTTGAACACTATATTATCATGAGACTAGTTGCATGCATATAGAAATGTTCTTAAAAAGCAATTTTACACGAACAAAAAAAGAGTAGAAACTTTTATGAGTAATCTAGAATTTCAGCCGAGTTGAAACAATCATTTATTTATCGCATATTTATCAAACCATGCATTCCGATTCATCTTTGAGGTTGTTAACAACATAACAAATGTAAATGTATTTAACTGTAGTAACTATAATTTATCAACTTTTTCAATTTGTCTATTCTTTAATTTAGAATATATATACCACAGTATCCAAAAAATGTTTATACAACTAAAGATATTATAATGCAAACACTCTACCAGTGTAAGAATTTAGTCTTTTGAGTTATGATTTATTTTTCACAAAATGGAGTACTGTGTATAGTGTACTTGTGCAAAAATGTGAAGTTGAACTATTGTAAGGTGACTATTTTAGACAACAACGAAAAAATTGATGTATTTCACTTTTGTTCAAAATTTTTCATACAATGCACACAATGATACATGCAATTATTACAATTTTAATAATTCTGGCTAAAACTCGTATCTAAGCGCACAGAATGTGTTATATTTTGTGAAATACATTCTTTTTCCAAATATTACATAGACCGAACAGATGAAATTTGGAAGCATAATTTCTATGTATTCATATTTTTGAAAAATTATATGAAAACTTTTAAACTAAATTGAAACATGATTCTTCTTCTATGTTGTCCAAAACAATCATTCTATCACAGTTGAAGCTAAAATTTTCTACACATACTCTACATTTTCACACAAGAACAAATGGTTAGCATTATTAGGTTCAGTTGTTCCTTCTCAAAAATCGATCTCATGAAATTTTCAGTTCTATGCTATGTAGTATAAGCAAGATATCTATTCAATAAGAGTCCCAAAATAGCTCATTTTTTTTCGCAAGAACTATCTGTGTAATTTCATTCAATATATATAATGTTTTGCTTTTTGCTCGACAGAGCATCGCAAGAAGTTGATCGTATAAGAGCTCTTTCATTAAAATTCTTATCTATTGAGCGAAGAAAAAGTTGACAAGTTCACTCACTCAAAAAACACTCAAAAAATGATGCTCTAATTACAAAAATGCTTTTCAATGTATTAGTAATAATGCCTTATTCAAAAAACAGAGCCTCGTTGGATCTTTAGTTTTTTATGCTCTTTCAAATAAAAAGATATTTGATTTTATGTAACACTGTTGTAGAATGCTGTTGCAAATACAGAAAGTTATCGCACATACAAAACACGTGTGTAATGAAATTTAGTAGAAATGCTATATTCAGAAGCAAAGTACAAAGAATGGCGCTAAAATTTTCAGGGAAGCGAGATTAACCCATTTCCAATGCGCCATGAAATTTTTAGTTCTATACGCTTTATTAGGTCAAGAATTCATTGAGAAAACGGCAAATTAAACTAATGTTCTTACAATAGAGGTGTTTGTGTTTTGTTTTAGAAAAATGCGACATATTCAGGCTAACTTTGAGTTGTCATCGCCTGACCGATAAGGTTGTAATATAAGCTGCCCTTGGTTTTCTTGGAGAGTGATTATCATGAAAAAACTAAAGAAGTAAGGCATGTCATGTAATTTGATCAAGAAAATATCTACCATGAGAAATTTTAAACATCTTGTTGACATTCAAAAAAGAGTAACAAAATAGAAAAATAAATATTAACATCGTTTGTACTATATGGTTTATTTCTTGTAAGCATCATCATTTATTAATATGACGTCTCTCTTTTTGGCCTTTTTCTACTATTTGGGTTCTTTGTATTTATCATGCCTATATATGCGAATTTAAATAGGAATCTTCTAAACTCCTCCGCCTATTCTCTATGTAATTATTCGTAAACAAACTCTTTTCTAATATAATTCATCCCATTGAATACATCAGGATTCTTTTACTTAATTTACTAAGCTCTTTTTCCATTTTTATTTTCTTTCTTTCACTATTATCACAAGATGTTATTAACAGTTACTAATAAAAAACAAATGAAAAAAAAATGTATGATTTCTGTGTGCATTACTGATGGATAAAAAAAGAAACATAATGATATTTATTTGTTGTAATACTTTAAAATTCGAAGAATTTCGATTGTTTTGTTTATTTAAAAATTCTAATAGAAAAAGAAATTCTATTCGTCTAATTATCTACATAAAATATTTTTACATCAATATTATCAATAAAATCAACTTACTTTAGAGCAAAAAAAGATAAGTTTTTTTCCCAATGAATTATATTAGATGAGTTGTTATATCAAATGTTTGATCTATAAGGATAACAAGATAATGAAAAAAAAGAAGTATTCTACTTTTTTTTTAGCAAAACAAAAATGGTTTAGATAAGTGTTCATTATAAATGAAGTATTCTTCTATTATAAAAAATTACTGAAACAAAAAAATAAAACAATTTTCCGTTTTGTTTCATTCTTTGTAAATCAAGATCTAGAAATTATTTTTGGAATATTGAACATTCTAGAGTCATTTTCAAAATAAAAATATTTACAAAGAACTCAGACTAAAATAAATTTTTTTGACAACAAAATAAGAACATCAAAATAGACGTTTTATCATAAATTAAAAAACAAAGATTTTCTACCTTTTTCTATAATTAAAGTACGTTCTATGCAATATAATTGACAGAAATGAATCTGACATTAGAATAAAAAAAGTATTTGTGTATATTATGAAATGTGACTATTCATAGTTTTCTCTTAAATTATTCGCTCCATTACTATAGCTATTTTATCAATTGTAAGTCTAAATATAAACTAATTTTGAATAGATGAACGATGTTATTTCAGAAAATAGAATTTTTCATATATATATATATATTATTAGCTGACATCGTTTGTCTTACTATTAGTCAAACTAAATTTATATGTATGTGTCACACATGACGTATAAAAAAATTGCCCTATTTATATTCTCGAAAATTCATCTTTGCTATTCCTTTAAGTTAAATACTTTTTTAAATCAAAAGATATTTCTTGAGATTCTGTACAATTGAACATTTTATTTCATTTATTAACATTAACTTTGTTGTTATGTGGTTCCCATTCATGTCATAATTTAATGACAATATTCACAATGACGAGATGTCAGTTGTAAACAGGAAAGAGACTGACAAGAAAGTTACTGTTCGTAAAAGATAACAAAATTCACGACAAAAATAATAATTTCGTCAGATGTATGTGCTGAAGGATTGAGCATAGCACCGATTTTGAAAAAAAAAATAATCGATGCAGAAACATACATCTATAACATTCTTTCAATAACTCTAAAATTTGACAACAGATGATAGGAAACAACTAGACATATCAATATGATAGCATAAGATGCCACACATATTATCCAACCTAAAACTGATATACTAATCATTTTCTTGCATTCAATGAGATGTATAAATAGCCACTAAATTCACTTCATTTATATTCATTAGATTTCAGTTTATGCAATGAATTGTCTAAATCTATCAATTGGAATCACATAACATTAAAGTCAATATTAAGTTAGATAAAATAAACTATTCATTAAATAATGTATACCATATTGTCCAGAATTTCAAATGTTATCTTTTAATAAAAAAAACAAGTATTTTTATCAAAATATAGTAGAGAAAAAGTTTTAAAGATACAAACCGAGTAATATTTCATGCATGATTTATTGTGTAAATACTGGTTACTTAAAATATGTTAAACATTATTTCTTAATAGAAATAGAAAAATAGGAAAAATAATTAATTTATTTTCTCTTATTGTATTTATTTTTTAATTTATTAAAACAAATATAGATATATATAAATAAAGTCGAAATGACATAAACAATTCGAAAATCATTTATCTGGAAGAAAAATTTATTATGATCTTATGGTGCACATCAACATCACATCAAAATCTACTTCCTGTTATTTCCTTTTATATTATTATTAAATAAAAGACATCATGTTCTCATCTAGAAAAAATAAACCAAAAAACCTTATTATTCATGATTATATAGGTCATTTTTTTAAATATATAATTGATATTATTAATAAAAACATATAGATAAAAATTTTAATTCTTAACTCTCTTATATTGACATAAGTCAAAAACATGTATTTTCTAAGTTAATCTTTAAATTTAACAAAAAAACAAATTATGTTTTTTTTTATTAATTTCCATTGAATCTTATCATAAGTATTTGTAAAAATATTTTTTATTTAATAAAAAAAAGAAATTTTTAAATCTTTTTATTTTTACTAAATGATTGAATGAATTATAATTATAAATTAATTTTTATTATATAATTATTTTAGATTGCTTCTTTTTCATATACTGAAATGAATTATTATTTATAGGCGTATTATATGAATAAAGGATTATATTTCTAATTATTTTTTTCTATTCTTCAAAAATCTGATATTTCTTATTAAAAAGATAAAAGTTTCATATAAGAGAAATTTCATCTTTATATTTGGAAAGTAAACCTTCTAAATCTTCTATTCATTTTATAATATAAAGAAAAAGGAAATAATTTTATATTTACTTTCTAATATGATTAATCATAGCTGTATAATTTTATTGGTGCTAAATCATATGTGTTTGTTTGTTTTGTTATTAATAAAATAAGATAATATAAAATCGAATTATAATAATTTTTTCATGATGAATATATAATCAAATAAAATGATGTTCTGATGTGTTTCAGATTAATAATTGTCACTTGTATATTAATCTAGTTTGATGATAATTCTTAGTTTATTATTTAATATAAAAAGAAAAATATTTTAATAAGATAATTTTAGATTAATGATAAATATTTAATTTTATTTACTGTAAAACTTTTTCTCATTTAATTATATATAATGTAAAAGTTTAAAGAAAAATTAATTACAAGTATTTGTTTTCACATATAGGATGTTCAGAAAGTCACTAAATAAAAAATAAATACACTTGAGTATTCATACTATGTTTTGATTTAATCAACTGATTTTTCTTTCTACTAGTAGAGAGTCGTTTTTAATTCACATTTATATAAGAAACATGTCAAAAAACAATACTTTCGTTGGATAATATCAAACTTCTATAATGATATATAACCTACTAATAATTAATGATGAACAAACAAATAACTAATTTATTTAAGTAGAAAAATTCTGATTTTTTTCCCGATGATCTATTCATAACTATTATTATTTATTTATAAGTTTATATTTTAGATGTACTGTAATAATTCTAGCATTAAATAATAGGAAGTACTCAAGAAAATTGCAAACGTATACAACATATTACAGTCTTATTCTCATCTAAGAAGTAAAACTGAATCAGAAATAATGAAAAGATAAGTACTATAATAAATTTATATCTCAATCAATCAATTGTATATAGTAATTTGTTTAGCTGCCTCTGGGTTTTTATTGATGCAATTATTAGAGAACACTGATTAATAAGATATGCATTTGTAAAATAAACTTATGAAAGCGACGACACCCTACTTCAACAAGTCAAGGTATTCAAATATCTGGGTTATCAACTAGATTCTAGGTTATCCTTCAGAGTTATGGTTGACAGTCAACTAGAGAAGTGCCGTCAAACTTATCCAATCATAAAATATATCTAGCAACAATTTCCTTCTTTTTACAAGCTTAAATTATTATTTTTCAACATCTATATATGGCCACATCTGCTAACATTACCAACAATCTACTGTCAACTCTCAAATTCATCAACAGAAAAAAATCAATCGCTTTTATAGACGCTGCCTAAGAATAATTTATCATTTCTTCCAATGCTCAACAACAGATCTCTACTCAAAATGTTTACTTTCAACTTTAAAAGAAACGTTTAGAAAAAGTTTAATGAAACAACTTAAAAAAATAGAACAATATGAACAAGAGTTTATTCCTGTTATCTAATGGACAAAAATATTACCAACATAGCCCGTCATTATTACTTTGAAAAATCCTGCATTCAATTTCTGCCAAGGAGACGACGTAGTACGAGCATGAAAAACTTCTATAGTGATCCTACTACTTTTCTTGATAAACTTTTATCATTTGTGAATGAGGATGCACATCAATTAACCTCAACAATATCTTCTACTGATCGTTTCTCCCTGCCATAATCTATTCAACATTCTAAAATTTTCCACCATGTCTTACCTCTCTCATCAATTTTTTTAATTTGTGCTCAAAATAAGTTCATTTTATGTAATAGTCGTACGTACTAGAAAATGTGTAATAGTTATTTAGGGGACACGACCAAATCAGGTCAAGCTACTCTAATGTAGCTCTTTATAAATAAATAACTAAACTTATGAATAAATGATTGGAAAATAATCAAGATTTTTCTCTACTTGTAGTCAAATAAACTAACAATATTTTGTTTTTCTCATTATTCATGATAGACCACATATTGTTATTGAAGTCAATGATAATAACTAAAGAAGATATTTTTTTAATGTTTCCTTTATAGATATGAACTATAAACAATCTTCCATTAGTAGAAAGAAAAATCAGCTAATTAATTCAAAACATATCGCAGATATTCAAGTTTTTCTTTGTCTATTGACTTTCTAAACATCCTATATATTTATATATTTTTAATGATATAATTTGATGAATAATAATATGAAATTATGCCGACTTTCCAATAGTATCGAGTACCTGTTGAAATCGAACAAATGATGGAGTACCTAAACCAGTTACTGGATCCCATCCTATAGCAGCATGAAATCCAGTTGTATTACAGCCTGGATTATGACCTGTAGTTATGTCATAAAATATATTTGATGCATATTGATAAAGAAGCGGATTTAAAAAGCCAAGTGGTTTACGTCCTTGTCGTATTTGATAATCATTTAGTAAAGCAATTATAGCTGCAATTGTAGGTGCTGCTGCTGATGTACCACTTGTTGATTTTTCCAAACCATTTACAATATTTAAATATCTTGTAGCACGTAAAGATATGTCTGAAAAATAAGATCTTTAATAACTTTTCTATTAAAAACGATAATGATGATGCAAAAAAAGCTAAACTTTACTATAGGTATTAGTTATCATATCTAATTACATCATGAAACATCAATTACTAGTATTCAAAGCATATATATACCACAGGCAGAATTAATTTTTTGATTAGGCACAAAGTTACGAATTAATTTTTTTTTCTTTTTTAAATATAGATATTATGTGTAGTTAACATGAGAATTCAGTTAAGTTTTAAATGTGCAATATATTGGAAAAAAATATTATAATGATTAAAACAATTTAAAATAATTTATTTGTTCAGAAGTTTACAAAACAAAGATCTGTTAAACACAACAAACAAAACGTTTCCATGTGCACATTTTTTCGTTATGTTTCAATAATAGATAAATTCTTTCACAAAGACTTGGTAGTAAAAGCTAACTCATAACAGATTGAGAATAATTGTACAATTGTCTTTAATTTTCTAACTTCATGTTCTAGAAGACATCATAGATATGTGGTTATGAAAACTAGTTTTATGCAGATTGAAAACAATTTACAAAATCTCTGCTCGTCTTTCCAGCCATTTGCTCTAAACAAATTATAAGAATTTGGCTATAACAAAGACTGAGAATAAATCTACAATTGAAAAAGACATTTTGAAACAGTATAAAAATAATTATACGATTTCTTATCCTCTTTGCCACCCTCTGTTCTAGACACATCATAAACGTTCGATTATAAAAAGCAATTTAGAACAATTTAACTAGCCACTCAATATTCTCATGTATCGATGTCCTCATTTTCATAAAAAGAAGCAATAATCTTCGTCTATCTTTGCTATTAAATAAACTACAACACAAATTTCAAATTTTGGAGGAAAAAAACAATTTTTCTTATTCCTATCTTGAAAATATCTTTTTTTACAAAATCAAAAAACTCCTATTCCAATTTCAACTAGATTCTAAACTCGTTTAACGCATATATACAGGGTCGATATCGAAGCTTATTACGTGTGAAGCAAAGAATCTATCTGTTTAGTTCCAATCACTACCCCGTTAAAATCTTAATTACTAAATCCTTCATTCTTCTTTTTTGGTCGAATAAATGTTTTATGTGGATATAAGTAAGGCAATTGTGTTTTCATCAAATGATCGAAACTAAAGATCTATAATTTCGAATAAATATAATTCCATCCGAAAAACTCCTTCCTTTTTCATTATTAAGTTAAAATCGATTATTAAAGAACTTTTTCCATCTATATATGATAAGCTATATTATTTTATTTTTCAAATATTGCACTCTAGCGTCTTATAACTAAAATCTTTATATTCCAGATATAGATTAACAATAAGTAATCTAGAATAAAATCTTTAAGAATGTTTCTAAATCTTACATATTTTAATTTCATAGAAATTGTGTTAAATACTATTTTTCTATGTACTTCAATATTTCTTGCGTCAATAATACTATTTATAACTTTAAATCTTTCTTAATTAAGTTAGATAAATAAAAATGTATCTGATACATGTTATAAAAATTATTTTCAAATAAAATTCTCATTTGAAGCATAATAATGACCTACTTGTACTAGATATTGTCTTGAATAGATAAAAGAAACAAATCCTTTTTTTTTAGAAAGCATGATATATACTAATTGAAAAAAGAAATAATACTCTTAATATCAAAAGAAAAATATCAAATAACCTTTAAAAAAAAACTAAGCTTATACTATGGTTTACTCTTTAAAAGAATGAATTTTTTGTCTTATATCAACAAAATACTGTCATACTAGTTTTCGATTTGACTTTAACAGAATTTCATCTTAATATTTATTATCTATTAATAAGAATTCTAATCAAATTCTTTTAATAATTTTTTTAAATATTTTATTTCCTACCTGGTATTGCTCTTCCTTTAGAATTGAAGAGATCTGCAGATGGTAATGTTGTATTATTTTCTTTTAAATAACGTAATACAACATTCTGTTGATAAGTTGGTTGTGGATCATAAATACCTTGGAAAATAATATATATATATATGAGAATATATACCATTATTATTTATACTTACTGAATCCACCACCTGAAAAATAAGCACCTTCTTCAAAACATTCCATAGTACCTCCAACCTTGAATTAATAATCTCATATTATTTCAAAGAGAAATTTAAACTTACTGCAGTAACCCAAGGAGATGATGCAGGAAAATTTACACGATATGAATGACAATCATCAACTGAATCTAAATAAATGAAGAAGAAAAAATAATATCTTTTCATATAATATCATTATATGAATAGACATTTCATAAATCTTAACTTTAAAAAATGAGTCTGATTACTGATAAAAGTGTATTTAAAGATAAAATACATATCACGCAGAGTTTTATAAGTTCATAAAGTACTATCTAACTATTTTTAACATATATTAATCAAAATAGATGAATCACATTCAGAAAAAACATTAACATATTTATCAATTCAATACTCAGAAGAACGGTCATGATCATATTGAACGATTATAAATAATTATTCTATATTTCTCATCAACTAAATAACACAGTTCAAAAAATTAATTATAGCATTTATTTCCAAAACATGAATTGTCATCCTTGTCACTCATAAAATAAATACCATATAAATGAATTAATTATCTCTGTTTTATAACTTGATTGATTAAATTCGTTTTTTTTT
>JAJEKB010015805.1:0-25593 GCA_022393335.1 Macrotrachela quadricornifera | reverse complement strand
TTTAAGCATATTTGAGAGAAAATTAAAACTTTTGTTTTACAAGTATTTTTAAATATAATTATTCGCCTCATATTTTATATGAATATATATCACTGGTTAAATTTCTTTCTGGTGTTAGGTATCAGTAGCAACAAAATAAAATTATTTTTAGAGGAACTAACATTTCTTTTTACTTTTCGAGAGTTTTTCTTTTTTTTTTCTTTTTAAAATAAAAAGTTTCAAAATAAAAAAAATAATAATCAACAAAATATAACATCGAACGTTGTACATGAACATTATAAGTGAATATAGATTTATCAAAAATTGAAAAAACACATTGACATTGATCTAAATTGAGTGTATATTATATCCATTTGATGTACACTGTACAAAAATATTATTTCATAAATAAAGATCTGTATTACTGTTGAAGACATGATTGATTTAAGGAAAAAATATTTTTAACCATCATTGAATCTTTGTTAAAAGTTGATTGATGACTTAATCAGAATTGAAATATTGAATGAATTTATCTCAAGCATTGACTTGCAGTGTAAGATTAACAACTGATGATAATAATAATGAGACAAATAATGATGATAGAACTTATTCAATTCGTATGAATGATGTTTGCACGACCGATTCGATTGAGAATATTAGCTGATCACTGGTGTGCAATAGCAGCAAACAAATTGCATATTAAAGGTGTGGAAAACGATTACAAATGTGCATTGTTCAAGATGTACCAAAAGAAAATAGAACAATATGCTATCATTCGGATGATTTATAAATTTTTCTTGTAATAATTCATCTTCTTATTATTGACAATAAACTAAGAGTCTTAATTTATCTTTTATGTCAAAATATTTGATTAAGAAATTTTTCATAGAAAGAAATTTTCAATTATTAATACAACAAAAATAAAAAATCAAATTAATTTCTAATTGTGTTAATTTTCTTACACATTCAATATACAAGAAAACCTGATAAGATAGTTTTCGTCTGTATGTCTTTTTGTTTGATAATATCACCCAATATACAATCCTTCATAAAAACAAAGAATTTCTCATTGTTATTAAATATAATAAAATGAAACAATTATTAGATGAATTATGGTTACTTATATTTGCTCATTTACATCAATTTGATATTTTATATTCATTTCATAACTTAAACAATCATTTTCAAAGATTAATTCAATTTTATAGATATCATTATAATTTAAGTCATATCGTATAAATTATTTGATCAATTTTGTAAGGAATTCTTATCTATTTATGGTCATTATATTCATTGATTAATATTAAAAGTTCATCAAAATTACTTTTTTAATGATAATTATCATCTATTTACACATTTACAATTGTTTAGAAAATATAAAATATTTAAATAAACTTCATTTAATATTTCCTAATAATTTTTATTTAAGACTTAATCATATGATTTTTGATACGTCATCATCATTAATACATCACATATGTCAAATATAAAATCTTTAACAATATATATATACAAAATTAAAGTACTTTTGTTTAATTTATGAGAAATAATTTTTATAATGATGATATTCAAGATGCGAATAATAAATTGAAAATACCATTACGATTAACAACATTACATTTAGAATTTGATGATATAGAATCTTTTTGGACTAGACGTAAAGATCAACAACCATTTGACAAAAATCAATTAGAATCATTAACCTTAATTTTAATAAGTACTCAATAGTCCGTTTTCTTATCTCGATGAATGACAACATTTTCCACATTGAATCGAAAAACATTTCAATAAGTGATTCGTAGATTATATTATGATGAAATATAATAGAATTTTAATCATAATATTATAAATAAAATTATCAGATAATACATCTGAAATTTCTGCAATGAATTCAGATCGTCGTATTCATTTTGATGATATATGTCGAAATGATTATGATTATAAATATATATATATAAATGGAATAATCTATTAGGAATTGCATATACTGCCATTATACTTTATCTCGATTTTCACGCATTAGTTTTTAAAATGAAGCTAAGTAATATTCCATTCAAATTGACCAGACTACATGAATTACATTATTATATCCACCATGAACCTATTCCTATAGAGGAAAAAATTCAGTTTTCTATGTGATCTACTGAAGTTATCACCAAATCTTAACTGTCTCAAATTATTAACGCGTAAAGTTCACATCATATGATTCAAATTCTAAATCAAATTATTAAGACTAATTCGTTAGAAAAATTAATTATTTTAGAATATACATGTGATGGACAATACCATATTGAATTCTTACGTGATTTGTCACAAGTTATAAAGCACATAAAATAGCTTTGTTTATATCGAAGATATAACTATTTCGTTGAGAATCAATTTTTTTTAACACCAATAGTCGTATTGGAATGCGTACTAAGTGGAAAATATTTTGAAAATCTTATTAATTTACACTATCATATGATATTAGACGAAGACTATGAAAAACAAGCATTTGAAAAGTTTAAGATATGGTTTGATGATAATTATCAATATTATAAAAGACGCTTATTCTACAGATTGACTGATATGAACAGCTTTAGTTTATATGTATATATATAAATGTGTTATATTGTGAAGAAGTGACATTCTGAAGATATGGGGTAGCCAATAAACACCATGATCGAGGATCGCGCTAAGGCTATTCGTTCAATTTATCGTTAGAATAGGTTTTAATTATGTAGATTTCCAAAGTAGCACGGATTGTTGATAGAATATTTTTAAGAAATATTTCATTATTTTTTTTATTTTTCTACATAGTGAAAAAAAAAAGATATCCTAATATATAGTCTGTAGTTCTTGATTTTGTCTTCAAATTTAAATCTTCCATTCGATAGCAGTGCTTGTCGAGCTCTATCTGTTATACACCAGTTCATACTTGGTACGCTTCCAGTGACGGTGCGACCGAGGGGAGGGAGGGGGTTGGGGAAAGTACCCCGTTGCTTTTAGAAAATCTCAACAGTATTTTTTTCCTATTTTGGGCTTACTTTTCTCCTATCTTTGTAATATATTGTCCTCTATAGGGGTACAGCTTCGGAGTTCAGAACTAGAATCTAGTATACAGAATTCTCTTAAAAACTAAGACGAAGACTGGAAAAAAAGGTCCTCAGTCTTGGTTTTCGAGAAAACCTGGGTACTGTTGGTAAAATTTTTTTCAAAAGTCGAACTAACAATAGAAATTTTTCATCTTTCTCCCTTTTTCGAAAATATCCTCCCCAAGTTTGACCGCTTCGCGCCGCCACTGTATGCTTTATTAGGCGAATTATCATGGAAAAAGTCGAATCAGTCGGTAACACCCATTACATGTTATAAAAGTTCATCCAATGAGAATTGTTCATTGAATAAAAAAAAAACGTAATTGAATCATTTCGTCCTCGCCGATTCAAACGAGAGAAATGAATTTTGCTTTCTTTAACATTCTCGGTCATGTTGAAGAAGCGAGTATATATAAACAAACAACGTTAAACATTATTTAAAAATAAGAATTGACAAGTGAAAGTGAATATGGTCAGTTCATTAATTGAATTAATTGATTTGCCCGACGAAATGCTTATAACTATTTTCAAGAAATTGAACAATGCCGAAGTGATGTATTCTTTAATGAGTGTTAATAAACGATTGAATACAATTGTACGTGATCTTACTTTTACTAGTCAGTTAACATTATCAAGACAATCAACAAATAAGCTTATCTACTCATTGGAGGATCCGGTACTTGAGCGATTTTGCTTAGAGATCTTACCAGAAATTCATGACAAAATTAAATGGCTCAATCTTGAATCTTTATCTATGGAACGTATTCTTCTTGCTACTAATTATCCTAATTTATGTGGACTTGGATTATATAATCTTGGTGAGAAGACAGCTAAGCGTATTTTTAATGGTATGATATTTTATTTGGCTTTTTTTTCATTTAATAGAACATGAGATATAATACGTTGAGAAATATAATTAAATTCTTAATATACATAATGAGGGATATTCCTATTTCGCTTGTTGGCCACGAACATGGATATATACGCTAGTGAAGCAATTGAAAAAGAGAGAAATGTAGATGAAAGAGAAAAGACCGCCCTAGCAACAGATGACATCATATGTGGCCATTTTTCATCCATGTTCATGGCTAATAAAGCGAATTGGGAATATTCTTCATTGCACATATTATGGATGTTCAATAAACGAGTATGAATGAGAAGTAAATTGTCATTGAACAGATGAATAGAATATGGGTATTGATCAAAAATAGTATTTAAAAACTGAATAGCTTTCAAAATAATTATCTAAATTTATTTAGATGAAACTTCTGTAGTTAATCATATTTTAAAAAAACAAATTTCATCGCTTGTTATTACGATTAGTAACGATGAAAAACTAGTATCAATGAAAAATGTAATCAAATGTATATTTATATACATTTTGAGTAGTTGTAACAATCTACGTTATCTAAATTTCAATCCAAGTTTATACTATTGTGCACCATTATTATTGGACTCGAATTGTCCAATGTTTATCAGTTCAACTTTGCAAGAATTACATGTCAATGTGAATGATTATGATACTTGTCTTTATTTGCTCGATGGTCGTTTCAATAAACTTAATACATTCGATGTTAACATTGCTGACATTAGATATTCGAAATTAAAGTTCACAGATCTGGTAAGTTAAAAAAATTAATATTCTATTTAAGAAAGCGAATCGATAAAATTTTTACTCAATATTTATTTGATTATGAAATTTTTTTCTAGGAAAAACTTCCCAATATGAAACATTTTTCATTAAACGTAGATTCTTCATTATATTTTTCTGACAACTCGATCATCCTTCTTCTACAACGAATGCCAAATCTCGAAAAACTAATTTTGTATTATGAAGTTGATTACGCAAAGACATTTATCGATGGAAGTCATTTAAAGAAATCTATTAGTCATATGACACATTTAAAAGAATTTAAATTTAATATTCGATCAATTATTAATGGTCGTAACCAAATTGATTTTCTATCTAATGAAGATATTCAACAACCATTCTTGAATTTCATCAATAATAAAATTATTTCTTGTGTTGATTATTTTCCAAATATACGAAGTGGTCAATGTCATATATACTCATATCCGTATAGATTAGAACATTATAATGGCATAACAAATAATTTTCCAGGTGGATTATTCAAATATGTTTATCAAATCTCATTGTATGATGAACGTCCTTTTGAACATGAATTTTTTATTCGAATTCAGAAATCATTTCCATTTCTAAAAAGATTGCTTTTATCTAATAAACAACCACAAAACGACAAACAATACAAAAAATCCAACATCATCAATGAAAATTTCGCGATTATTGAATATTCTCATCTTACATCGTTGGCTCTTCGCGATATTCACGATGATTATGTTGTACAATTTCTTGATGATACTAAAACATATTTTTCAAGTACTTTTATTCTTGGTATCAATTATAAATCTTTGAAAAGTGCTACAGACAATTTCACCATAGATACATTTCGAGTTAACTGTGACAAAATAACAGAATTATGTATTCTTGATACAGACGAAAAATGTGAACGTTTAAGAAACTATTTTCCTCGTGCATGTATACACTGATTTTTGTCTATCAACTATCAAAGAAATAAAATGGAGATATTAAAAGATTAATAATATTCAAATTAAAAACAAACAAATGAAAATTAATTATATTTTGTTGAAAAGAGATATCATCTCTTTCTATACGTTCACTTTAATGATCATTTATCCGATGAAAATATATAATTTGTAGGAGTACAGCAGAAATGTCCATGGCGGTGCTATCACCATCGTTACCATTGTGGTGGTGTGTTAGCGGCAGACTTCTTCAAAATCTATCGCGACAGAGTTTTTCAAATATAATCATAGCAAATTTCCTATGAAAAAATTTCAAAAACTCATGAATTTTCACAGAATCTTGGTATCTTTATATGTTACATTCTAAGACGTAACGAATCTGATTGATTAGCAGCGGCTCTAGTTGAAAATAAGAACAGTCTTGGAAATCAAAGCACGTCTTTGAATATCATTTTGGTAGAGATGTGACAGCGGCAAATTTTTTAATAACACATCTCGGTACCTTTTCTTTGGTTGTCGGTGCGGCAGCAGTAGATTCTTCACCATCATGGACACCTGTGAAGTACAGAAAAAAAATATTTATCGTTCCACCAAAAACTTATCATCAGTGAATTAAGATCTATTGTTCTCATTAACGTCTCATGAAATAATTCCAAACATATTTTTCAATTAATTATTTGATAACATTAGCAAATTACTTAGGAGAGAGTGATTTGAGAATATCAACAATATTGATCGAAATATTTTATCATCAGATAAAAGTTTACTAAATTTTATGATATTTTAGTTGACCGGACGTTTCGTCGCAATGTTATAGTTATTATATTATTGCGACGAATTGTCCGCAACTAATTGTCCTGCGACGAACTGCCCTAGTACCGATAACTTACTAAATCGAAATACTAATATAGAAATAGAATTGATGCCATTATTTACTAGATCCAAGAAAACGGACAGAATTATCAATGATATGATTATTAAAAATCACTTTTAGAAATAAGAGATTCAATAGCAAAGAGCTTAGAGATAATGTTAAATAAACAAGCTTTTATAGTTGGATTTTATTTTCAGATTTCTTAATTAGTTGTCAACATTGATTACGACATAAATATAGAATTAAAGTAACGAATATTGGAAATATATCTGTTAATTACTCCAAAATGAGTACAATAAACAAATGTTAAAAAAAGAAAATATTTTTTCTTCATTCATGGTTGATTCTTCATTCTCTACTAATCATTTCATATATGGTGTGCTGTAAATAATTATCAAAAGATAAAAAAAAAAAAAATTTTTATATAGTGAAATAATTTTGTTTACCGCCATAATTTCACTTATGTTATTGACAACAAAATCAACTGTTTCTCTTCTAACATCATTATTACTATTATTTATTATTGTACGAAATGCCGATGATGAACGACATCGTATTTGATGCAATAAACGCATCTGGGACTAATTTTTTGTATATATCATTTTTTTTATTCTTATGCGAATATTTTTCATCATTACTTAAAAGTGATTTTTAATATATTGGTAAAGAAGAAAGTTCATCAAAATCGATAATATCATCAAAATTGGGAAAAAAATAAACATGTCCTTTGATATGATGTCGATTCAGCGAAAAACATTTTAGCAAACGGCATTTTCAGGGAAAAATTGCGCGAAACTTCCCAGGTCGTACAATACGGTCCGTCATACGGCCGTAAAAGTGGGCGCAAAAATACGGTCCGTCACTCCATTAAAATAGACCGTTTTACGGCCTGCATGTCATCGTATGCGGATCTATGTTAATCGGGACGTTAACACAGATCCGCATACGATGACATGTAGGCTGTAAAACGGTCTATTTTAATGGAGTGACGGACCGTATTTCTGCGCCCACTTTTACGGCCGTATGAGGGACCGTTTACGGACTGTATCGTTCGACCTGGGTTAGAATAGCGAAAGTACATGTCGCCTTTACCCTCACTTTGTACTCTTATCCTCAGCTCGAAAAACATTTCGCTTGATTTTGTTTCGTTATTTTTTTTCGCTGAAAATTTTCGCTCAAAAGCCTTTCGTTGATTTACCACCATACCTTTTCTTTGAGTTGTTTAAGAATAAGTCTCTGATGAAGTCAAATATTAAAGGATATTCGCAATAGCAAGATATGTCAGATTTCAATGTCTTTCTTTTATATGTTTTAGATAGTAGTAAAGTTAGTATTTCATAAAGTTTTCAGTCCAATTAAATAATCTTTCCCTAAACAAATAAACAAAATACTAGCAAAAAATATGAATTTTTCATAACCATGTTGAGTACGTGAAAATAATTTCAATCTAATTGAATAACAAAACAATTTTTAAAAAGATTTTGATTATTTTGTGGAGCAAAACATATTCTATGGATTAAAAGATATAAAAAGAATATTTTGTGGAAAATTAACGACCAATAAATGATGCGTAGAAATGTAAATTTAAAGAGGACATAAAAGAATGAAATACATTTTGTGATAACGTAAATCATTCGATGGCGAATTAGTTGGTCCGGTGGATGATAGTTCCTCTTCTCGAAGATTTTCTTCGTCTTCTTTTCAATTAATTCATCTCTGATGTTTTTTTCTTGTAGATTAATAAATTAAATGGATCAATATTTGTTTCTCGAATCACAGATTAACAGAAAATTAATGAAAAATATTACGTTGCCATTGTTACTAAAATGAATGGAAAAAAGTTTTTTTAATTCCTTTTGGAAATTATTTTTATTTTTAGGTGTGATAAGTGTTAAATTTAATAATTTCATTATTATTCTCTTTTACAATTTAACAGTAATGAATGAAGATTGTGATGATCTTAATTTAAGTAGGTTTCTCATATAAATGTTATTGTTAAGCACTTTCTCGTTGTTTAGCAATACATCGTCCACTTACTCGATTAACAGTTGATGATCTAAACTTCATACTCGATAATAACGAGAAATTAGAAAGTTTACTAGATCCCATAGTATCCAATGTAGTATATCGATTGTTGCTGACGAAACAAACTCAAGGTAAGAGTTACTTTTAACGTAATGACACTTTCAATATGATATGTATTTATAGATATATGGAAACTTGATGGATATTTTTGGAAAAACGAGAAATCAATTTCATATTCTCGTCAACAACCTAATTTTATAAAAACATATTATACTTGTATAAATTCGGATAAAAAAGAAGATGCATGTTGTGTTAAACATGTCTATATTTCGAAAAAAAGCAATTTAGATGTAATAGTATGTTATATCGGTTTGCAATTTTATTTAATTTCAAGTGACAAAATTTATCTAAACGAATATAGAAAGAGCTAGAGCAACCCAAGTTCTAAAATTTTTTTATAATAAAATGCTACGCGAGAAGACAAGCTACAGATATAGATAATTTATTTTTAAACAAATGATTAAAGTTATTTTGTTTTTAGTAAACGATTCGTTACACCTTACTTTAAAGAAATTGTAATTTTCATCATTTTTTCTGAAACAATGGTTTTTCATGATTTAATTGTCCAAATATAAATCTTCATGTAAACACTATAATAAGACAAAAGAAGAACTAGCGTAACTGTTAGCATTTTTAAGTTACACTATATAACGATTGTGCTATATTTTATGACAGCATTTTGCATTTTCGGCTTTTATTTACTTAATATATTGTACTCAAAAAGAGACAAAATGTACCATTAGATCCTACGTGAAACGCTCTACAATTTACATAAGACAGCTTTTTCTACAGTTATGCTTTTTACTTTTAAAATCAACAAAATTTGGAAAGATCAAATTTCGACAATGCGAAAACGATAATTTATTAGTCGCACAAAATTTCGCTTATTTGAAAAGCATAAAACACATTTAAAATAAATTGTTCTTTGTAAAATTGTAGAGTTTTTCAAGCTACATGTTATGATTTATTTTTTTAAAATAAAATTTATCAGATGATGAAAAGATGGAATAAGATAGAAGAAATTACTTGTATAGAAGGAAAACGATTTTTTTGCAGCGTCGATATTTGGTTGCTTCGAGTTTTGTCGATTTTGAAAGCAAAATGTTCAACTATAGAAAAAGCTGTCTTGTGTAGATTGTAGAGCTTTTGAAGTTGCATCCTGTGATGTATTTTGTTTTTGTAATTGAATATATTAGTTGAGTCAAAACTAAAATGCAAAACGCAGCCGTACAATATAACGCATCCATTATTTTGACAATTGAGAGAAGGTTAGAAGTTTCGAAAAATTCATTGTGTTTTTTTTTTCAAAATTATTTTGTTTTTTGTAGAAATGGTTGTTCGACGTACCACGTCTTGTACTTCATTGTTCATTAAATAATTTAGTTAAATCAATCAACAATTGATCATCGGAAATTATTAATAAGATACGTTTACGATTAAAAAAACCATTTTTTTATGCAAGATTTATTATTTATAACAAATTGACTGATATATTCTATGTGGAAATAAAGGAAAAAGAATCAAATATAACATTTAACAAAGAATTTGGTACGATAAAAATTTAAAATCTTATTGTATTTTTGAATATTTTCTTTTGAATAGAACCATATCAACATGAACAATCAATATTTCCAATGAATGATAAACTTGTTTATAATCGTATGTCAATAAAATATTTATTTATTTATTTTATATTTCTTACTCTATTTATTTAAAGATATTCCAATGGCACAATTATATTCTAATGAACAGGGATGGCGCGAGTCGACCAACATTGGGGGGTGTAGCGAATTTATTTGAAAAAGAAGGTCGAGTTTTACAACTTTTTGGGGGGTGCAACATTAGTTTTGCTAATAAAACGCAAGAAAATTATCGATTTCATGTAGGAGAAAACGAAAATTTTTAATGATTGGGGGGGGGGGGGGGGGTTTCCCCCCCCGCCCCCCCCCCCCCCCCCCGGTCACGCCACCCCTGCTAATGAATCATATTCAATTCATTTACTTTATTATATAAATCCAACTCATTCTTATATTTATCTTCAACAAAGAATTCGATCACATAATCAGGTAAATAGAAAATATTTCTTCTAAGATGAACTTATATTTGTATATTTGATTACTAAGGTCGAACATGGTCTGTCGTAAACGACCACATACGGACCGTATACGACTGTCGTGGCCGTATTTTGCCGTAAATCAGCATATTACCTGTCTCAGTATTACGACCATATTTCTCTGTATCGTTTACGGAGACATACGATCGTTTACAGACACAAGGAAATGATTGTAATCATCATCGTAGATACCACCTTACATTTTGTCAGTCATAGGCCGTTCACAACCTAAAACGATCTATTTACTAACACCATTCTCAATGTGAAACGACTGTATACCTTCGTATACGACACGGAGAAATACGATCGTAATACTGAGACAGGTAATACGCCAAAATACGGCGAAACACGATCGTATATGGGAATGTAAACGCTCGTTTACGAGCATATACGAATTGCGTATTCATCGACCTGGGTAGTTGCAAGAAAAATTACAAGAGGTTGGAAAAAATCTTCAATCAATATCATCACAAACAAAATATCAATTAGTGGCTGTACAAGATGATAAGTCTATATGGCTTCGTGGTGTTATGCTCGGTTTGATATAAAATAAAATGTTTATTTTTGAAAATTTTATTTTTCGTTTTTAAAGGATTTAGTTTTGATTTACAGAAATTTCGAATTTTTTTTATTGATATTGGACAAATTGAATTTATTTCAGGAAGCAAGATTCATCAATTACCAGATGAATTTTTATATGAACCAGCTCTTGCTATTCCATGTCGTTTATATAATATATCTCCAATTAATGGTAATGAACAGTCAATATGGAAATCAGATGATGAAGTACATGATGAATTTCAAAGACTTATGATGAATAATAATAATTGTACAATATATCCAAAACAAGATCAAGTATATTATGATGTTGAAATTCGAATTTCTGGTAAGTAATTAATGGTTTGACGAATATAGAACTTCACAATGGAAATAGAATAAGTGGGAATAAATGTATAATGAATTTTGAAGTGCTCTCACCCTCAAAATTATTCAAAATGATAAACTTAATAGTCCTAAAGCATTTTGAGAATTAATTTAAATTCTTCATATATACTTTTGCTTGTTATATGCGATTGAAAGATCTGGTATTAGGTAGAAATGACTATTCTTTCATGTGAATTTCATCAAAACTACGGTTGACACTATCTACCTTATACATAATGAGAATTGAAAAATTATTTTATTGTTTCTTTTCGCTCGAAATTAAATATAAGGATTCTTTCTAAATAAAAATAGTTTTTAATTAGGTCAATTATTAACTTAGTCTACATTTCATTAAGGATAAATCAAATATTAATTAAATAAATATAAAAAAAGCCATAGTATACTTGATGAAAATGGTCTTTCTATATCAAACAATATGTGTGACTTTCTTAGGAATCACTTACAATATTTTGCATTAAGTTATTTAGGATGTATCGAAGATATGCAGCATTGTCAAGTACAATAGTTCTAACCTAACGTTTATGACGATTATATTTAGAATATCGCCTGTTGATTTCTCTGCAAACTTGCATATCAATATTATATAAATTATTTTTACTTCATCCAATATATTAGAATCGTATTCTTGTGCCTAATTCCAGAGAGTTCATAATAGGATAGCAGTCGATTTTCATCGGGAAACTTCGAAAACATAGAATCTTAAAAGCAGAACGTCATGTCTGTATCTCATGATGTGTTATGTTTGGCACTGGTCGGATTCAATCGTACGTCAATCATTTACAATAGTAGTCGCTAGAAAGCTTTTGAAAGTTGTGGTTCACTTATTTAATACATTGAAACCTAATGAAAATCTCGATAACAAAGTATAGAAATCTCTGTGAATGCCTCTCAAGAAGTTAAACAGTGTCCATAACATCTAAAAAGAGACAAAACTATACTTAATTTTTTTTGATGAGTATAGAAGATGATATCAAACGTAGTTTGGATAAAATTCACATAAAAAATATAGTCATTTCTGGCCAATATCAGATCTCTCAATCGCATATAATAGCCAAAAGTATATATGATAAGCTTAAATCAATTTTCAAAATGTTTTAGAGTTATTAAGCTCATCATTTTGAATAATTTTGCCGTTGAGAGCACCTCAAAATTGCTTATATAGATTTGCTAAAATTTGAATTTTAGTATGTTCAACAAAATCTACTAAGATTTTGCATTCACTTCACAAGAGCAATAATGATTCTACATTCATCCTATATGAGATGAATGCATTAAAAAAAATTTATGTTTTTTATTGCTCTTTTTGCAGACTTTATAAAAAAATAAATATACGCTCTTGATTTATAATCTTAAGATTAATTTAGAACGATAAAAAAGTCTTTGAGCTACTAGTCAGTATAAAAATCATCAAAAAATATTTTATTAAACAATTAAAAAATTGATTTTGATAATTATATAGAAAATAACAAGGATTCTATATTGATGTCAACAGCATCAGTAAGATTCTATATTCATCCTCAATAGGATAAACATAAAATTGAGAAATATAGAGCTCAAAGAATACATTGTGGATAGTTATATACACAAGATTTTGAAAAATAAATTTCATCAATGGATAGAGGGAAGATTCAGCTAAATGCCTTGTGAAAATAAATTTTTAAAAAAACGAAAAATAAAAAAATTATCGGCAAAATACTTGATCTTATTTCTTTTCTGTCTACATTTACTTTCATTTATTCTAGATAATTTCTTTTTTATCATTTTAGGTCTCCGTAGACTTAGTCAACTTCTTGTTGATAAGAATCTAGCTTCTTTTAAAACGAATAATTTTCAACATTCGATCATTAGTTCAGGTGAACCACCACAACTTGCTGCATCAGGAACAACTTCATCAGGACAACAAACACAGTACGTTAAAATTTTACTTTTAAAATAATTATATTGTAATTAAATGAATGAATAAGAACTTTAAATTGAATTTTTTTTTAATCTTTACTTGTTGATTAATAAGAAGATCAATTTCATTTTATATTATTTCAGAACAACTATCAATTCAACATTAACTACTCCCATTGTACCACCTCGTATGATTCATTCATTTTTTCCATTTATTGTTTTAATATATTTCTTTAGATGATGGATATTATTGGATATCACAAATCTATAATGCTACAGAATTTCATGCTTTTTCTTCTTCTTATCAAAATAAATTTGATAATGTATACAAAGATCTTGAAGCTTACCATGATAGTTTTGTTAATGATCAATCATTAAATGTAACTGGTATTTCGGAAGGTATGCTATGTGCTATTCAACAAGGTGATAAATATTATCGTGCTATAATAAGGTAAATTTAAAAGAAAATATTTTAAAAAATTTCTTTCTTTATTATTGTCTTTTTAATTAGACGTCGTGAAAATCAATCAAAAGTATTAGTTAAACTTATTGATCGTGGTGATGAAATTATTGTTGATACATCAGAATTATTAAAAATTGATAATAAATTTTCTACAATACCAGCATTTGTCCAACCATTTCGTTTACATCGTTGTGATGAATTAGTAAGTTAAAATGAAAGTAATTATTTTATATATTTATTGAATGAAATTATTATTTTTTTCTCAAGCAAAATTCAGCTAATATAACTCGTCAATTGAAAAAATTATTATTTAATCAATGGGTTTATATTACTCAACAAAGATCAATGATTAATGGATTTTATCCTGTTGAAGTTATTTTATCTAATCAACAATCACTTAATGAAATGATTCTTCAACAATAAAAGTTTATAGTATACTTTTTTCTTCATTTTTATATTATTGATTTATTTCTTTTGATAAATAAATATATTTCTTCGCTATTAAATTTCTTTTATTTTTTCTTTTTCAATAAAAGTTGTCTTTTTGATCTTTCTTTAAAAGTGATGGAAGACTTATATGTATTGAATCAATATAACTCTTTACTGATATTTAAAAACAGTTGTAGAATATTCACGTCTTAGCGCTTTATTAACTTGTGATAATTGAAAACTCTATGATGCATATCGCTTTTACAGAGCTCTTATCGTTATTGTTATTGAAAATAGATTCAAAACTGATTTATTACATCATGATTTCTGTGAAAAATATATATCCTCCAAAACAAAAGTTAGCCATTATGTTTGATCTCCTTATATACTTGATAACACCTTATTGGAAAAGTAATTACAGCATTTGGTAGCCCTTGTAATGGTCTATCCAAGTATACATTTTGATTACATCTGGCATTTATATAATAGAAAATTAACTAAGGAGAATGAAGATACTTCGAAAGTGAAATTTTCAAACCGTCGATTTTTTTAATTATCTTCGCATATAGCATTTTAAGTGAATCTTTGATCAGATAAAAGGAGTTCTTCAAAAAAGTAAATAGATATTCTGACAGCTTTGAAAATTCTCTACAAGATAGATATTTCTTTATAGCATAATCCTTTTTCTTCAGATTATAATAATGGAAAAATTAAAAAAACTTTTCCGATTGACAAATTTGAAAATGCGTATTTTCTTCGAAGTTTTCACTTGCATTGTCATCTCTTTTATGAATTAATTTTTTCAAATAGTATTAGATATTCGTATAGCCTATCGAATCTTTCATTACTTTATATATTTTTATTTGTCATGGATATTTACAGTCTACTAGATCACAGCTAAATAAATGAAAACTAAACTCTGGATTAAGTAAGATTTGGTTCGACGATGCAACTGTTGTTTCGTTAAGTTCTGTTTTATTCCTCATAATGTTCTTTTAATCGACCACATGAGTATTGATTGTGTTCTGACAAGAGCTGCATCTTCTACCATAAATATGCTTCTCTCCTTCTCCTTGGATTCCACTATATTACATTTATTCTCATTTCTCTCGCTTACCACTGGTCTATTTAAGCCATAGTTATTATTGAAAAAGGAAATTTTTGTACTTGGTTTGAAGAGAAGAAAAGAAGATAGAAAAGGAGGAAATATAAAATAAAACTCATACGTTCATTTTTCTGTTCATTTTCATAGAGTTAATGAATTCAAAATATAATCAAAAGATATACTTGGATAGAACAACGCAAGGACTATTGAATGTCATAATTACTTTCTCAATAAGACGTTCATGAGTGTAAAAGTAGGTCAAATATAGTGGCTAACTTTTACTTTCCACAAGTATATATGTATATTGATAGATAGTGTAATATAGATATAGTTGCATGAGAAAATTCAAGCATGATCATATAAGATTTAATTTAAGTTTTATTTCACAAGAAAAATGAAGAAAAGAACAAGAGGAGGCAATTATCAACAGTAGAGTTAATAAAAAAAGAGAAAAAGAAATTTTTAGTTTATTATGTCAATCATTAGTTTTGATTTACAAAAGAACTAATTATATAGCATATGACTAATATACAAATCATTGAGAATCGAATGCTTTATTACATGGAGACATATTTATCATTATTAATTAAATTTTTTTTGATAAGCTTTCTTCTGATGATGATAATATTGGATTAGATTCTCTATGATTTTCAACTGATGTTCAACGAAAATGAGATTCATTAGTATTATTTTCAGCTGAAACGTTAATTGATCGACGTGTTCCATTAGATTTTATCTTTTTCAATTCATGATCTATTTAACAAACAATATTTTAATTATTTATTAAAATAAAAATTCTACCTCCATTGGCATCAAATGATTCTGAAGATGAAATTTCCATACGTTCAATATTCGATTCATTTTATTGTTGAGTTATTCCTGTTGCTGGACGATTCTATGAAATAATTTCATCATGAAAGATCGGTTTATGTTTACGAGCACCATTAAAATAATTTTAATATGCACAACAAAAAGCTAAATATAAAAACATCAATATTTCAATATTAAATTAATTCATAACAATATTACATAAATATTCAAATTCTTCTTCTAATATCATACTTATGAAAACAAAAATACAAACTCATTCTTATTATTTATTTAATTTAAAAAAAAATAACAAATCATTACGACTATTACAAGATTTACAAATTAATGCATAGCTAAATAAAAAGAAAAATCAATTAAATAAGTATATATTTATAAGATAAAAACAAAGCAAATGATAAATTATCTAACCCAAAATAAAACTAATAAAACCCCATTCTATATTTAATAATTTTCTATCGAAAAACGGAATTCTCATCGTTCATATAAACGCTCGTCATAAATTAAACTGTAATATTCAAATTTTCAGCTAATATTCGATTTTCTTAAAAAAAAAAGACATAATCATCTCATTGTTTGATGGACCATCACCTACAATAGTATCAAGAATTGTACGCGCAAAATGTTCGTTGTGGTGGTAAAATTGCACGTGGGAATTTATCAGGTGTAATACTCGCTAAATAATAATTTAAATAATCATATAAACAAAAGAAAAAACTATACTAGCTAAACGATTTGGTCCATCATGTGCTGATGTTTGTGGATTAAATATTTCTAATGTATCAATATTAGATGGTGTTACTAAACGAGAATGTTAATTTTTATTTAAAGATAAAAATAAATATTTTACCACGAGCAGCTGATCGGTCTGAGCCGGGTATTGTTGGTTCGACTGTTACACTTTGACGGAAATGTGAAAATAATTAAGGGTACCCCCCCCCCTCTTTTTTTATAAAAATTGAAAAAAAAAATTTTTTTTTTTATTAGCCTCTTAGGTAGAGTGGATGTTGCTCTTTCGATCGGCGTTTCAATGAGCTCGGTCGAAGCTGCCAAAAATTTTTTATTCAATTTTTACGAAAATCTGTTGCTTGATATTTATATAATTTTCCCTATATGACAAAAATTTTTCACGAAGATTTTTATTCCTGCATTATTATAGTTTCTATTCAATATAGAATACTTTACATGATGTAAACAAATAACATGCCCTCTATATTTGTTTCATTCTGTGGAGAGGCATGTACAAGTGAATAAAAAATTTATATATATATACATATAGTGAAAGAGCATTTCACTTATTTCTTCTTCAAAACGTTTCATCTATAGCAACAACTTGTCTTTTCTTTATTTCGAAAAGAATGAAGTAAGTTTTATGTAGATGTGCATGTGTATAGAATAAACTCTTCTATAGAATATTTAGTACAATTAGGTAATAATATATCTGTTTCTGAATTTGGAAATCGAGCACGAAGAAGTTGTATAATGATCGGAGGATATAGAATAGAACCGGGAATCCATTCTTTTGTAGGATATTGTTTTCTTTTATTTGTCTCGATGATTTTCCACAATAGCTGATATATTTCATTTCTTTCTCCTATTGCTTGACCTTGATCCAACTGGCTACCTGGAAAACCTGGCAGAGTATGATTAAACAATATATCAAAGATATTTTCAGGAATATCTTGTTGAGCATAATGATTGTAAGCTTCCTTGAGTGTAACCAAAATTTGATCTATTTGCCGTTGACGTAGTTCTTCAGTTGGTTTCATGTAACTAAAATATATTTAGGTCTAGTGGTCGATATCGAAAAAACAAACAAAAATTAAAACAACTTATTAAGGCTCAATCCTCTACAGAATCAAGTACAACTGTTGTTCCTTCAACAACAGAACAAACAATACCACCACCAACAACAAAAACATCAACTATCAAGAAAAAAATGATTTCTTCATGTCGAAGACAACTTTTCAACTCATCAAGTGACGACGATGAAGAAAATTCATCAAGTGATAATGATGATGAATCTGACGATTCAAATGATTTTTCCGGTATTAATTTAATAATTAATATTCAAAAGATATTAATTTTGGTAAATTCTATGAATTGTGCTAAATGTAATATCTTGATTTTTTTCTTTTTATCGTAGAGAAACGCTACGAAACTTATTTACTTCTTAAAACACTAAATAAAATAAATAAAAACTTAAAAAGGAATAGCTTTCCTAAAAGAGGCAGCACCTTATTCTTGATAGGTCATTGATTTCAATGGTCAACGAGACTAAAATATCGATTTTTGTAGTCGGTGATGAATAAGTTTGTTGCATTTTTAGAATAGTCGGAACAATGAATTACAACGACGAACATACAATATTCACAAGCACCGATCTCTTGTTAAACCACTATTGATTACTACTACCACAGGTTATATTATAGCAGCGTATGGACCTTATCTATCAGACAATTCAAATAATGACGCAGCTATACAAAAAGATATTCTAATTAAAAACAAACATGGCATTTTAGATTGGATTGCTGAACATGATCTAGCTGTCGTTGATCGGGGTTTTAGAGATAGTACCGGGATGATGCGAGCACTAGGTCTAGATGTATGTATGCCGGATTTTTTGAAATGATCGGCATCGATTCGATGCACTTGAGGCAAATCGATCACGCTTTATTAGTAAGATTCGTTGGGTTGTTGAATCGGCAAATGGTCGTGTGAAGCATTTCTAATGGCTAAATCAGACCATTCAAAATACAACAATCCCGCAAATACATGATTATCTTC
The DNA here is from genome assembly GCA_022393335.1 of Macrotrachela quadricornifera. Taxonomy (NCBI): domain Eukaryota; kingdom Metazoa; phylum Rotifera; class Eurotatoria; order Philodinida; family Philodinidae; genus Macrotrachela; species Macrotrachela quadricornifera. Next base: position 6,450 of record JAJEKB010015805.1, on the reverse strand, counting down.
AAATTGCCTGTACTTTAATTAATGCCTATCGTGCTCCAGCAATTTCTTCATTTTCCAATCATGATCAAATTGCTACTAAAATGTTAGCGCATCTTCATGAACCAAACTTACTTCGTGCACGTCTTAATAATGAAGTTCTCCGATCGTCGAAAGATGATGCTTCAAATCTTGTTGATTTTCCTATTCTTACAATTAATCAAATTCGATTAATCACTGTTGGTATGTAGCAGAAATACCTATGCTCTAGATATCTCTTAACTAATTTGCTTCTACTATTGATTTCAAAACAAGAAAACCCTCTTTATGAAATATTATAATCTTTGTCTTAAAAACGAAAAAAAAACAGAATAAACATCTTTAGAATAGTTAGACAAAGAATATATCGTTTTGATTCTCGAGGAGCAACTGTTTTTCTTAACTTTACTTACAAGGCAATCTATAGATTTATAGTTTCACAGGATCCCTTAGCAACAAATGTATTTGGAAAAACTTCAACTTAAGAGTCAGCTTTTTCTATTAGAGTTTTTTTCTGTACCAATAATTAGTATTAAGAATACGCATAAACTAGCATACGAATTTTGCGCCTACATAGTTATTATATTGACGCGAATTATTTGAGATATCTTTATATCTGTAGGTAAATCTTTTCACTGATATTTTCTTATCATTTTTTAAGGCATATTTCAATTGAAGCAAGCACGAGCTTATTCAGAAGAACATTGTTCAACCACAGATTTGAATAGTCAGACAGATTTTCCTCTGAAAATCTGCAATACCGATGGTCAACTTATACGAATTCGCTTCCAATCTCGCCATAGCAATGCAAAATCCTATTATACTTATATTCAGTTTTCCACAGAAGAAATTCTAAACAGCTGCTGCGATTGTCCAATTGGTGACAGGCAAGTTGGTGTATGTTCACATCGTGCAGCTGCAATATGGTTCTTAGCATATCAGCGTCATCAAAATGATATTTTAAGAAATCAACCATCCGACTCATACTTGCGTTTACTTGATGATAGTGAATTGATAGATGATTTTGTTGACTCATCGGATGAAGATGATTTCTTATATTCACTTTCATGAACAACAATAATTAAGCGAATAAAAACTCCTAATATCTTTCGTGGATACCATAATTCGCAAACAAAGTCATAGAGAGATGTAGTGTGCTCATCATATCTGATTTTTGACGACTCACATGTCCAACTAGTAGCATACATAGATCTAAACGGGAGCACATGTAGAGATACCCACTATCAACAATGAGAAACAGCTTCGTTATCGTAAAACCCAATCAAAATACAGGTGAATATTTCGAGAAAAGTCTACGTCATATCGCGCTAAAACAAATTTCAAATCAGATATACTGTATTTGAACTACAATAAAATAAAAGCCAAACTCTAGAGCAATTTTCATGAAATATACACTTAGGAAATTATTTACTTCCCTCCAAAATAATGAACATCATAGATATCAAATACCACTTCTCACATGCTCCAACCACAAGATGGATGGTATGCTACGGAAGAACATTATAAGACAGCTTTTTTCCAGCACTTCTTCGGACACTTTTGAAGCTCTTTATAATTAGTATTGATACTGAAAAAATGGCTTTGGTTCTGAACCATATAGTGGAGATCGAAGGTATACAAGGTCACTAATATAGGTCATCGGGGGGCTTACCTGACGAACACCCAAAGTGTAAGGCAAAAGTTTAACTGATCAAGCTGAAATTTATAGGAGTGACTACTGACTATGAGCCCTATAGTTACTGAAAGTTTCATGAAGAACTGATGATGTTTTCTATGGGGGCCAAAAACAAAGGAAAACGTTCCCCGTCCTTTATTTCAATCTCGACAAGACTACATGCGGATGCCACCTACAAGCTCAATTGGCAGGGTTTTTTAGTATTGATTAGGGATGTAAGCGATTTTGATAGAAAGATGTATAAGTTTTTTCAAGGAATATATTTGCAAACATGTAGTTGGTTATGGCAATTAGATTGAAATTTTGCAGACAATCTTCAGCGACAAAGAATATATCTTTGGATGAAAAAAGGAAACAAGGACGACCATGAAAAGCAACGAAAACTCTATTGATACAATAACTGTACAATTAAATTTTTTCCTGATATATTTATATTTCTTTACTTAGCAAAACTTTTTTACTCAGAATTTAACCCTTTCAATCCCGACGCTTTCTTACGTTCTACATGAGCAGAAAAAAAATAATATAATCTCCCTCTCTATCGTTTAGCTATCACAATCATATGTTTGAAATCTAGATTCATTATTCATAGCCATACGAATTGGTTTTCCTTTGAACATATCATATGATGTTCATCGTCTAAGAAGACGAAAGAACACAAAATAATTCTTTTTCGTTTTACATGCCATCTCGTAGATGACATGCGGGATTGAAAGGGTCAAATAAAATACTTATAAAAAATTGCATTTTTTACTTAGTTCTTGAATAAATTTAGCACAAAAATATTTTCTTTTTTAACATTGGGACATGGGAGGCATTGAATGAGTGATGAAGTATGAAAAATAAATTTAGTTTTTTCCGTATGAATCAGATGTTTTCGGGACATATTTATTGTTGACTATAGAGATTTAAAAAAGTATCGCTGATTAGAATTTTTTTAAATTTTTTATTCGCACCTATTATATGAATAGTATACTACATAGAATATATATAGATGACACTATAGTCAAAAAAAATAGGTCTTAATTTGAAACAGAAAAAAATGATGATAAAATTAAAATCGTATTTTTTCTGATTTTTTTAGATTTATGTCCAACCAAAAAGAAGGGATGGGTGTCTAGTCTGTTGTTTTGCTCTCGTGTTTATTTGTTTTAAAAAAAAAAGTAAATAGCTATTTATTTTCGTTTCAAGGCGCCTCTAACGAAAAATAAACAAAGTACCTGAAATGAGACGCTCCCAAAATGGCTGTAGGAGCCTAATTTTATAACGTTAACTTCTACAATTTTTTTGACATTTAATCATAATGGAGGTTTTGTTAATCATGAATCATAGAATAATGTTGTGAGTACAGGTGAAGGTTATTTTTTCTGTTCTGTCACATGCCTTCCATCAACCTGTCACGTTTCTCCCAAGCCATCAAAAAAACATAAAAAGAAGTATTTTTCATGCGTTCTTTACACTGTCATGACAAACATGTGAGTAATTTTTTTTCAAAGCATGCAGCACATTAATTTCATATTCTCTTTATAAGATAATAATATCTTTTTGATGCTTTTTTTAGGGACCATAAAAATTATAATTTAAATATCAAGTATGATAGTAAGTACGTATATTTAATATTGATTATTAATTTAGAATATATATTTCAGTACATCGATCACAAATGAATACTCCACCTCCACCTCCATCTTCAGTATTCAATATCAACAACGGTGGTGTATCATCATTTACTGGATATGGTGAAGAATTCCAATCGCCAAACACTAATATGAACACATCCAACGGTAAATATACATGAAAATAATATTATTAAATCAATTATACATCTATATTTACTTGTTAATATTGTAGACTTATTAATACAAACACCAACAGGAACAATAGCAGATGAACAACCATTATTAACAAGAAATAGTAAAAATAACAATTATTATTATATAATCAACAAATAATTATTATTTCAAAAGCAGGTTTGACTGATGAACTACCGGCTAGTGTTGAAGAGAAAACAATAGTTCATTTGGAACACGGAACATGTCAAGATCATCAACAATTTGTGGCATCATCATCGAATCGTAAGTTATATCATCAATGAAAAAAAAAAATGAGATGAAATAAATATTTTCTTCTTATAAATAGATTCAAGTCATGAAGAAAGACCAAGTCTGCAAGAATTATGGAAACGTGGTCTTGAACATAATGAAAAACAAGACTCTGTTTGTATCGAAGAATCTCAGGCGAGCAAAAATGAACAGCAAATAACAACTAATACCACCTATAGTAAAAAATATTAAATATTTTATTTATTTCTTTTTAAATATTGTCATAATTTCTAGATTTACCAACAGCGGCAAATGATACTAATAATGAATCTGGTAAATATATCTAGTGGTTTAAATAATAGGAAAAAACAATAGAATATTTATTATAGATAATCAACAACGAGTATTTTTACCATTCATTAATAAAAAATTATTGTTACCATTGAATTATAATACATCACCACAAAATATAGAAGAAAATAATGTAAATATTTTACATGGCAGTAAGTAATAAGTTATAAAATAAATATTTTTGTTTTATATACATTTATGTATTCTTATATTTAATTAGATGCAAGTCCTCCCGCTTGGTTTCGTCATCCATTTGCATTAAAATGGCGTCAACGATATCAAAGTGAACTTGCTAGAAATACACTTTCTAGTAGAATGGGTCACTTGAAAGATTATTTCGGTGAACGTCCAATACTTCTTGGAGTAAGTGGGTATAGAAGTAAATTACATATAAAATCTTTTTCTTTTTAGCCTTATAATAGTTTTCATGATCACCTGGTAGAACTTAGTTTATTATGTAAAACACCAGAAGGAGAATTAATCTTCGCTCCTTGCGTATTTTATAATCCAAATATGCCTGATGAAAAAAAATTTTCCAATCCAATTATTATCCAACCTAAACAAGATATAAATGATCCGAATTGTATTCCGTAAATTTTATTTATTTTCAAAAACAAAAATGAAAAGTCAAAAAAAATTTGTTTTATTCAGACTTGATTTAATGATTGCTAAGCAATGTCAAAGAGATCAGTTATCTGAGGATAAAACACAAATTCATTGGACAAAAGATAGCGAATGTACGATACGACATTATCCATCTGGTATGAATAATGTTATACTACTATCTATTCAAATTTGTATTGTATATCCTTCAGGTGAAACAAAAACCATTCCGGATATCACACCAAGACAATTGTTCAAAAAATATGATCTTAATAAAATGTTGTTGGGTGTTCGTCGTGGTCGACTTTGTCCTGATGGAATATCATTTATTGCCGATCCAAATTTTCCTACGCTTTTATCAAATTCATGGATGGCAGGTAAATCAATAATTAAATATTTTTTTTTGTATCCAATTTTCATCTTTATTGTAGTTGATTCAAATGACTCACCAAGTACATGGGATTATAGTGAACATAAATTGAAAATTACGAAAATACCAATCAATTCCACCAATATTTTATTCGATCATCAAAATCAATGCAAAATAAAATTTTCTATTAAAGTTTGTATTGTAAAATAAAATATACTAAATCTTTTTTTTATATTATTACTTTCTAGACTGCTGAAATATTTCATTGTACATTAACATCGAATCGCAAAGTACTTCGAGTTGCATTAATGACAGATAATCATATAAGTAATATTTATAAAATTGGTTTTGAAAATGGTGCTCAAAATCCAGCTTATTTTGATATAAATCTTAAATCATTTGAGTACGTTTTGTTTGTGTTTCACTATAAATCAAATTTTAATTATATTTTTTCTTATAAATTATAGTATTTGTCTAACTATTGTCAAAGAAATTTTGTCTGGACAGCAAAATGAATATATTCGTCCAACAGCATCATCATTTGGACAAGTTAATAATAATCAAGGTATTGAAAAGTATTTGTCGAATAATAAAAATATTTTCAGAGATTTTTTTTCCATTTATAATGAATACTTGGTAAGATACTGATAAGATACACTTTGAATCACTCTAAATATCACATTGCTCTAATTAGCTAGTAGAGATACTCACTATAGATCTCAAATTGTGTTGAACATTTGATTTATTTATACCTACAAGCATTTAGTGAATCTTCTAACAGCTTTCTTTTGACGGAATAATTCACTTTTAATTTTTTTTTCAGTGGGATACAATCAGTCGGAAAGGTATATATTTCTTTGTTTTAATTGTATGACTGGGAGTAAGCTTCAGTATATGTAGAATTATGAGGTTCGTCAATTGGCAATCATTCAGAAAAGAAAAGGACAATTCTTTATTTCGAATAATATCATATCTTTTATATGAGCACAAGGTAAAAGTTTTCTAATCAAATTAATCTTATATTAATGTATGTATTCCATTTAATCTTGGAAGAAATAACTAATTTTGTTTTTTAGGTGTGAATCGATTTTATGTGGAATTCTGTTTACAAGATAGACAAATAACAAATCCGATTCAAACAAAATCTTATGATCATTCAACTGCGACATCTGATGAATTAATTGACAGTAAATGTTTAATTTATATAATATTTCATTAATTTGTTTGATTTTAGTAAATGGATCAGTTAATTTTACACAATATTCTCATATAGAATTTCCAGAAAGTCAAGAAACAACCGAAAGTATGTTTTTAAAGTTGAATATTTTATTTAAAAAACATTTTTATTTTAAATTCTAATCATCAAAAAAAAA
>JAJEKB010015801.1:0-10283 GCA_022393335.1 Macrotrachela quadricornifera | reverse complement strand
TCTCCATCAGTAGTTATTGATGATTTTCTTTATCATGGTGATTTAGGCCATGCATCAAATATGAAACTATTGAATAATCTTGGTATTAAACACATAATTGACGTATGTGATTGTCAATTAGAGCAAGAAATATTAGATAATTTTCATGTTTTGTGGATTAATTTATATGATGAATTTAAAACAGATATAAAAAAATATTTTGAAGAATCTAATAAATTTTTGTATGAATGTAAACAAAAGAACGAGAAAGTTTTAGTTCATTGTCAAATGGGAATATCACGTTCATCGTCTGTTGTTCTTGCTTATTTAATGAAGTAAACAAAAAAAAGTTTATTGATTATATTCATTTTATTATTTTATTTTTTCAATTAAGATATCATCATGATACTTTAAGTAAAGCATATGATTATTTACTTGAACGACGACGTATTGCTGCACCAAATTTGTCCTTCTTTTTACAATTAATTCGTTATGAAAAAGAATTACGTGCAACAAAAGAAATCGATGAAAATAAAAATAATGATGATAAACAAAATCCAATTGAAAATTTGGATTCAAATCAAGATTCAACGGTATTAAACGATGAACAAAAGATAGAACATGAAAATTAATATGATTATTTCTTGTTTTTTCTGATGCAAGAAAATATAGAATATTAATTAACACATATTTTATATTTTTTTTGTACAAACGCATATTTAAAAGCAATGCTAAATGTATAAATACTTGCTTATTCATTGTTTAATCTCTGATTAATGTATTTCTTTTTTATTAAACTAATAAATTTTTGTTTTTATTTATCAATTTATAAAGAGAAAAAATATTATTTGTTTATTTACATGAGTAATTATGTCATAATGTTATCAAATAAATTTGCTCAATAATTTTTGTGATTATTTTATTTTAAATTGTATTTGAAAACAAATCATATAATGACTTGTACTATATTATATTGTTATTATTTATTTATCAATATCTAAATACATTCAAAGTCATGTACACAAATCAAGCGTCCATTTTATTTTTTATATGTGAGACATTCCACTTAAGCCACGACCGGAAGTGCTCAATCGATGTTCTCCGATTTGACTAATTTTCATATATGCAATAGAGGCAAGTGTTTAATGAATTTAGGTGTAAACCGATTCAAAAAATATTGAACTATCCGTTTTTTATCGCATTTTTACTGGAAGCACTATAAAACTCAACCATTTGTACCGAAATTTTTTGCACATCGATACTTAATTAAGTTCTACATATACCATAAATTTCAGCTCGAACAATTGAGTGGTTGGTGTTTTCTGGATTTTACAATTTGAGGAAAAATCAATTTTTTAAGCAAATTTCACTCCTCATATCTCTCAATTAGAGAATGATAGAGATCTAAAATTTTTAGCGCAAGCACATCTCAATGCTGCCTAACTATTATATAAAGTTCAATACTCTAGAGCAAAGCATTCATGAACGGCAACTGAAACAAAAATCGATTTTTCGTCTAAATGTCAATTTTTGACCCCGATTTTCTCCCACGAAATCAACTAACTTTTTCATCTATCTATTCAGCTTTAAAGACCATACTTTGGTCTACAACTTGGCATAAAAATAAACTTGGAATGCACACGAACCATTTAGCAATTAGTCGATCTTTTATACAAAAAATGAATTTTATGAATTTCATTTTTTCTGAATATCTGATAAATGGTTTACTCGAGAAATTTGAAACTTGCAGGAATGATAGGTGTCAAGTAATAAAATAAAATATGTGCTAGAATCAAGTTTTGACGATGCTTGAATCTGGGGGCTAGTCGAATCCTATCGGATGAAAATGAGCTAGTCGGTGTTCTCCGATGTTTTTCTCTACATTTAATTCAATCGAACTAACACTAGGCCATGAAGGTAAGAAAAGTTTATGTTTCGGAACCAACAAGCGTTTCAACATCTAACGACTTCATGTATCCAAATGAATACGTCCGGTTGGAAAGAATTAATATGTCCTTTATGCATCACGATATGGGACTGAAAATTTTACCAGTATAACTGTATCCAATCATTTCTATATTCTAAATAATCTTGTTTTCGATATAAAAATAACTTTCTCGCCTTACGCAGAGCCTTTTTGTCGGAGTATTCCGATTATAAAATATTTTTTTTGAATAAATCTTCTGATAGGTGTAGAGGATAATCATTAAAAATAATTTTGCTGATAGGATTGCTTCGATGACATAGATCAGATGTTGTTAAAACTATTTTTTGCGGACATTATTAAACTAAAGAATCGTCTACGATGTAAAGAATAAATTTTAATTTCTAGTTGAGACAGATTGAGAGTGATTTATGTGAAACGATTTGAATAGAACCTCTAAAGGAGGAATTATCTCACTTATGAGTAAGTTCACCGCTTATTGTAGAATCAATGAAGAATATTGTTTTTAACTGTCGAAGATCTAATCTTTCTTTACTTAAGAATCGGTATTATCATTTCATTTATAGTTGTTAGTTAAAACTTCAAGAAACTATACTTCAAGGAATTTGGTTAAGCTCTATCATACATTATTTGACAGACTAATAAGAGAATAAATCTAATCAAAACCTGTTAATAAATAATGATAATTCGATAGAATATTTTGATAATTGATATTTATTAAACTAAAGACCAATGTCGTAATTTATGTTAGAATTATTCAATTAAAATGAATATCATATATGTACATAAAACTGTTTTTATTTGATTTTTTTCTAATTGAATATGATTATAGATTGAAATAAATTAATCGTCAGCAATTTTCTTTTTCTTCCAAAAGTCAAATTTTTATCTTCTTGATCATAATCAAATGAAAGAAAATATTTTTTAAAGAATTTTCAAGTAAGCAAAATCTGTCACAATGTTTTGTCACATCACGTAAAGATAAATGATCTATATCGAACATATATCAGTGTATTATTACAGTTTGAAAAATATTCTTCTCTCGAAAATGGACTAAATAGTTTTCTATCCATTTGAACAGCTAACTGAGCTTTCAAATCAGTATTGGAAATCTCTAAATGTTTTCTTTAAAAGAAAGCATAGATAGTGAATGTCAAAGATCTTTAAATCGTTTGAACAGCAATTAAGATGAAAAAACTAAAATAAAATCGACCCCCTTCTGAGAGCAAAATCCTAGGAGACTTTTCATCTATCCAAGAAAAGTTTGCTCGAAATAGTTTTATGGAAAATGAAATAAAACAACGAATTGAAGTATTTTTTCAATATACAAATAGAATATCAAATCGATAATACTCAGACACATGATCAAAGATTAAACTTTTAATTTATAAGTTTGTTTTAAAGCTTGTCTTATTTCATTTGATCAAACCAATTCATGATCAGAATTCGATTTTATTTCTAGTTATTTGATGGGACAGTAACAAACGTATGGCTGTCGATATTTCGCTCCATTTTATCAATAGACAATTATTACAAGAAGATCGGAAAGAAAAAAAGTAGCAAACAACATCAGTTACATAACGTGAGTTACAGATCACTAACGCCAGCTGTGAGAATTTTTTGTGTATGATCGTTTTCTTCTAACGAACTGTATAGCTTTGAATCTACAACAAAGGACAGCTGTTGTTCAAGTCGACTATAAACAAGAAGATTTTATTTTCTTCTTTTTGAGATGATTCTATATCAGAAATAAACTGTGAAAAAACGATGGAGTATGATCAGAATCGGTGTAGTATTCGAGATGGAGATATTTTTTTACTATGAATACAACACTCACATTGATTGATATGGAAAAGATTTTCTTATTTTGACTAATGTGAATGATTTTCATGAAATAAAACCAATTTTTTATTTTGTAGATTTCTTCGCAATCATTTTATTTAATACGTAAGTGTTAGATTTTATACTCGTTTATTCGTAAATCCAGAATGGAATCGTTAAAAGACGATTTTTGGATAAGATTAGACAACAAATTTTTTCTTTTCAGCATTAACAAAATGTGTCGCACTAAAATGATCTCTATAGTAAGTTGGATTTTAGTAAGATGAGTGTGCACGTGAACATTTACAATACTCTTGCTTTTTTTCGACTATTTTCTTCTGCACATCTATTTATTCATATATTTATTTATATAATCGTTGCTTAATTGTGCTAGTAGATGAATATATTCCTTACCTCAGTGGCTTGCATCAATATCTTCATTGTAATATTTACTTTGAATCTATATTTGGTTATTTCAGACCATGCAATCAGTACCACATACAGTAAGAATTAGTTGAATATACTAACTGCATGCCTTCTGTATTTTCTTATATTTTACTTTTGCATGTCTTCTGTATTTATTTTATATTTTACTTTTGCATGACTTCGGCTGTTTTTCTTTCTTATAATGGGATCTTTTATATTGTTCAACAGCTTTCTTGACCATGTTCTGGTCAAACTACCAATTTCATCGTCAAACTAACAAATTATTATTATTATGTCCACATGACGAGTCTAGATTCAGATATTGAATTTTTTTATGAACTTTCTCTCCAGGATCTATTTTCTGGAAAACGTCATATTTTCGAGTCTCCGCCTGAAACTTTGCACAAGTGAAGACGTGAATGAGACTTTTATTCGTACAAAGTTTCGGGTCGAAATTGGAAAATATGACGTTTCTCAGAAAGTGAATTCTAGAGAGAAATTTCACTGAAAAATTCAATATCTCAGTCTAAACTCGCCATGTGGACATAATACTAACAATTTGTTTGTTTGACGATGATATTGGTAGTTTGATCAGAACATTATTTAGAAAGTTGTTGAACAATACATAAGATCCCATTACTAGTTACGCATGCTTCAGATTTTATTTTTTCTTCACGGATTCTTTTATAAAATCATGCAAAAAATCTTGTGCTCCAACTTTTTTCAGCATCTTAATAAGAATTAGTTTCCATTGCTTTATATTGTAGCCAACTGAACTCGAAAATTTATTGAACAAAGAAAAATACAAATGATCACGGGTAAGGGATTTCAAACTGGTCAATTATTTCACATGTTATTTTCGTTCTATAGCTTAAACAAAGACACGCCACCATCGTAGAGCAGTAACAAGATCGACTTGTTGACCTTGAACAATAACATAATCCACCAACAGACGGACCACTTCGCCGATGAAGAATACTTCGTTCTGACTCTGAAGAGGAAGATAAATGAAACGTATGCCTTTTCATTACCCTTGGTATTTTTATCTTTCAGCATTTTTAGTGATATATCGGCACTTAAAAAAGATTATCTAGATAATCAGTGAATGTTTGCAGAAAAACAAAGTTTTTTATATAAAACACTTCATATTTCTTCTTTTAGTAATTTAAAAAAAAAAACAGAAAATTCAAACTAATAAAAACCAAAAAAATCCAAAAATAAAAAAAAAAATTTACCTGATTTTTTATCAAATCAAACAATTCCTTCACTTGATCATGCTCAATCACAAGAAATTTCTTTGTTCATTCGCTTCTGTTTTTTTGTCTTTATATTTTAAATAAAGGAAAAAAAAATTGATTTCTTAGTTTCTTAATTTCTAATCATTTCACTGGTTTTGAATGATTTCGAATGATTTCATATTGATTCCATATTGATTTCTAGCATCAATCAGATTTCGAACATTTCTTCATATCATGGAAGATATCGTTTCTCATATCTGTCGATTTTACTATAATTAGATATGCGTTCTGAATATATGAATTTTATTGAAAAAAACAAAAGATCAATAAAGTGGAACTACAAATATGACATTACAACAATGCATTTGTTCAAACAAAAATAGATAAAATTAGGAATTGTTAATCACTTCTAACACATGATAATCGGTCTGAGGATAAAGAACTTTTATCATTTTGTAAAAGCCGACAAGTAGCTTGCTTTTGAAGTTATTTCCTATTACCATTCATATTAACTTGAAATTAATTATGAGCAAATTGTTCTTTCACATTGTCGACTAATTTTACTCCACGAGTTTTACATGTATAAACATTATGTATTGTATCAAAATTATCACTTAAATTCATATCTTCATCCATATTATAATCATAAAGATCATCATAAACACTGCTGTCCATTTCATCGTCTGATTCATTATACAAATCTATATTTTTATTGTTAATATTACTACTTTCCGTTCTTCGAGAAGCTTCTAGTTGACACGAAATTATGTGATTAAGTCATTTAATTAGTATTGTTTGTCCATTTAGTGAAATCTGAATTTTTAAACATTTCTAAAAGTTCAATTACATGTTCATAGGCAATAGCAACAATATTTTTAATATCATTTTTTGAAATAACCATTATACTTGATGCATTTGAACTGTTTCGTGGTATTAATGGTACTTTATCGTGTTTAGGAAAATGTAATTTCCTTTCATTTATATGATTTCTGATATTATTCAATGTAAATAATTTATTAATTCGAAATAAAAACTGTGAAACCCTGAAATTCACACCTGATGAACAAATGCTAGATATTGATCTAGTCGATCGAAATGTGTTTTCACAGGTTTGAGAATTTTGTAGCCATGTATGGAGAACTTCAAGATTAACTGTTCCTTCTGGTGCGACTACAGCAAAATATGTAACCCTATGAGCATTAATTTCAACTGAAAAATATGATGGATGCGTGATAAAATATTTACGTTTTGTATTATGTTTCTGTATAATAGGTGTAGTTAAGCCAGATAATTCTGTATAATCTACGTCAAGATCATGTTTTTTCATTGAGTTAATTCATATAAACTAAAGACGAAGAATGAACGCCACAGTCCACCCATGAAATAGTCGATCCAATATAGTGATACTTTTTTCAATATAAGCAATTCGAATACTTTATATAGTCTGTAATGAGAAATCACGATTAATATTAATTGTTACCGAAGTTTAGAATGGTAATCTATGACGTTGATTGCATGTTTTGTCGAGCAGTTAAAATCTCTACTTTTTCAAGAAACAACAAAAAACTTTTTAATAATTTAATAAACGCGCTTCGACTATATTAGATCCAAATGAAACAGGTAATCACGATCAAGAATTTTAGATTAGCACTAATGAATTAATTTGAGCATATCTAAAAAACTTTGCTTAAACTCATTTCAATAAACTGTATAATCTTAAACAGAATAACATCTAAGTCTGATTAATCTACTCTAAAGCTTCTTCTTTTACTTGCCTTTAGATAAACACTGATACCAATAGAATTTGGAACTTGTTCAAGTAAATTTAATACCTTCTGGCTGGAAATTTTGATGCATGATTGGTAATTCTGTCTATCTTTCATTTTAACTTCAAATCGTACAAGTGCATGATCAAATATAGAAAAATGTTCAACTAAATAGAAAAGTTGTTTAATATTGATTAATTGATTACCTAAAACAAGTGTTGCTGTTGTTGAAAGAAGTCTATTGCGGAATTTTGTGCAAATATGAATCGAATCCTGCAGACATATATACAGTTGCTCGTGTTGCATAAAAAGCCAAGACCAGTTAGCTGGAAGATCATTTTAAGAATATCAGGGTATTCATCATAAGGAAAATGTTCAAAAAAGCCAAGAGATACTCTCATAGTATCTAAATAACCATCGACATAGTCGTTTGCATACCCAATACTTCTAATGCCTTTAGACTTACATTCTTCGAAAATATGTCGCCAACGTGAACTAACATCTGAGGATGTAAACTTATCCGTACTGTATGCACCAAGAAGATATGGTGAAATGTTGTCAGTTGAAGAAGAAAGTGGTTGAATAAGACAAGCATTGAATGATTTTGCTTCTAGCCAATCAGAATACTATTTTTCAAAATGAATGAACGTGCTTGATTGCTTGTGTTTCTGCAGAGGTTCAAAAAAGCATAAGGGTTGACCAAAGGATAATCGGGGTCGAGGAATCCGAATCTGAAGTCAGTTTTCTAAAAATATTTTGAAGCTCAATTTACTAAACAAACGACAAATTTTTAACAAAAATATTCGTTTTTATGAACTTTGGTCAAAAGCAGTTGAGGTTGAGAAACTTGAATCTGACTTCGTTTTTTTAATTTTATAAATGAATAACTTGGTGGTAGTTTAGAAACACGATTTCCGCGAGAGAGAGCTGAGCGAGTCTTTAGACGAGCGCTACTTGTAAAAATATTGACAATTATCGTTTGTTTTGATAGAGATATATTTAAAATACTTGTGGTACTAGAAAAACAGCACTTTTTCTATGCAATTTTTTTTTGTAAAACTGCGTTGACAAATGGTTTTTCCTTGTTTTCTTCGCTAAATCAAGGTTCACACTACAATCCAAGACCATATTTAGAATTCTCACATAAAGACGCATCAAACAATAGAAGAGCTGATTTGAGTATGTGTTGAAAAGGAAGCGACTATTAAGCAGCTATGAAAAACAATACGTTGGATGTCGTGACGAAAAAAACACTATCCATACACTAAGCGATAGATTTTATGGGAAAATGAATACAATTGTAGTGTGATTCGACGCGCCTTTTCCTGGAGATTCTATATATGGTCTTGAATTGCAGTTTGAACGTTAATTTAGCGAAGAAAACAAGGAAAAACCATATGTCAACGCAGTTTTACAAAAAAATCGTATAGAAAAAGTATTTTAAATATATCTCTATCAAAACAAATGGTAATTGGCAATATTTTTATATCAACATGTTTAGAATTAAAAGCTCTACAAACTGTGTAATATTAATGTAGATGAACAAGTAAATATTAATTAACAAGGTACTCCTGAAGGATACTCTCTCATCCTAGAAATGCAAAAAAAAACACTGTTTGTTGAATTATTTTATTGATTCAAAAAAGCGAGAGCTCCCGTCTAGCGCATTTTGTAGAGCAATTAATTCTCCACAAAATCCTATATGTCTCTATCTGAGAATAAAATTTTTTGTGTAACTTTTTTCATCACAAAAGTATATACTGGAATATCGTGCATAACCTAATGGATAAACTAGAATATGATCACAACACCAATATATTATAGTTAAAATTTAGTTTGAGTGGTGGACTTTCAGAATATACGTGATGATTGATACCTTATTAGTATAGGTGAAAAGATCTTCTAATAATAAGAATTTCTAAAACCCAGATTTTTCGTATATTATCTAAAAATAGGCATAAAAATTGTGATCGCTATATATGGACCGCTTAGAGAAATTTATAAAACCAACTTTAAATATTTTAATACCTTCATATGATCTACAAATCCTGCAAGTTTCGTTCGATTTGGAGAAAGTTGTGTATAAAGTTATTGAGTTCCTATAGATTACCTCTTAGATGATTTAATTAAAGCTCATCTAATAACTATCCTTTCAAAATTTAAATCAAATCCTAATATTTAAATGAAGATCTTTAAGGAAAATGAACAATTCCTTGTCACAAATACCGGATCACTTTTAGTGGTAAACTGGTCGAATCGGAACAACCGACAGTTAACCACGCTGAACTATATAAAGACATATCTAGGTCATATGAATGATTAAAGGTCAAGAAAACCTAACTGTTTATAAATCGTAGTTTTTCTATCAAAATTCAATAAATGTTATTATATATAGTCCAAAATAGTACATCAAAAGCGAGTATGTTGTTTAATAATTCATCATTCCGTCTTATTTATGTCACTTGTAAATATAATTAAAACTATTACGTATTTCGAACAACTATATAGAAAATAAATTTCATAATCCGTACATTTGACTGATTTCTTAAAATTAGTGCTTTTTTTTCAATTAACCATCATTTCGTTACATTGCCTTGTCATTGAATTGAAATACTTTATGCAAAATCAACCCTTACGTTTCATGAATTTCAAATTAAACATTGTTGTACGTAAAAATCTATATATATGTATATAAAATAATTATTGAAAGACCTTCCAGTTGAAATTAAAATTA
The DNA here is from genome assembly GCA_022393335.1 of Macrotrachela quadricornifera. Classification (NCBI taxonomy): domain Eukaryota; kingdom Metazoa; phylum Rotifera; class Eurotatoria; order Philodinida; family Philodinidae; genus Macrotrachela; species Macrotrachela quadricornifera. The sequence goes on along the minus strand of JAJEKB010015801.1, from coordinate 374 downwards.
TTTCTTAATAAATTATTTTCGAATTCATCCACGTTTCACATATCAAATCAATTTCTGTTTATTTTAATTTTTTTGGTTTATTTTGTTCTTGTCGTTTTTTTCTTGCGATATACTGTAAAGGAAGACCAAATATAATAAAAAGAATCAAGCATATGATTAAAAAGAAATAAAGTACAATGAGAAAAAGAAGAACACAACACTTCATTAATAATGATATGTGTCAGAATGATCAACGGATAGTACTGTTAAAATCGAAAGACAATAAATGGATAAACTAACAACGAAAAAGTAAATAATAAGCAATAAGGAAAAACTAAAGAAAGACCGCAAGAAAATTAAAAAAAAAATATATATCATTTTTATGAGATTTTTTT
>JAJEKB010015796.1:0-11331 GCA_022393335.1 Macrotrachela quadricornifera | reverse complement strand
AAATCATTCTTATTATTGACGTAAACATAGGAGTATTTTCTTGTTCACTTATCATCGTATGTACGTCATTATGATGGGTGGAGAAAAGAATCGTTTTTATGAAGTAATATTACTCAATTTTTTTTTCAAAGAACATTACTTTACAATGGTTAGTCGATTCTGTCAGATGTTAATAGTCAATATGAAACATTTTAAAATGTAAAAATAATATTTTATAAACAGTTTTATGCAATTTAATATAGTTTATAGAAAATAAACATTCATTAATCACATTTCAACTCACATTTTTTGTGTACTCAAAAAGTGAGTACACTACTAAAATCGGTCAGTGTGTCCGGCCATCCGGCCGTTTACATGATAACTTTTCACAATTACATTCGATTGAGCTGAAATTTTGTGCACAGAATTGTCTCATCAATATCTCGGTCGAGTTCAAAGATGAGAAGGATCTGGCAAGTAATAGTTGAGTTATCAAGAAAATTGTCATTATTCACCAGACCATCCCTGAGAAGGGGTACAGGGATTTTTTCAAAAAAAAATTTTTTTCTCAGAATTTTTTAAAACATATATTAATTGACTCAGCTTTTAACGCTGATTCCGAATATGATATTAGTTTTCAATGAAATCGTAGTTTTTTAAGTGAAAGTTGCCTAAACAGGGTCCCAAAATGCACAAAATGTGTGTCTTGAGGCCAGCATACCTAAATATGTCTCAGGTGACTAGTGGTTTTGGGGTGTTCTAGAAGCATGATTTTGCCGCTACTAATAAGAGTTATCAAATGGAAAAACTTCGAACTCGATAGCTATTAATATTGGTGCATTATTGTGAAAGTACTGATATCTCTGTGTATCATATATCTATCATAGATCCATGAGATTACCTAAGACCATAATCTCGGTAGATACAAGCACAATCCATTCTAAAATAACTCGTCCATACCCTGTTTTCTAAGCTGATCATGAATCTGAACTCGATTTGTGTGATTTCTAAAGATATTGTATCACTGTGTGAGTTGAATCATTGATCACTAAATAGGGTCGACTACAGTACCATCTATGGTAGCTTGCTTCCCCAGGTTTTTTATTCTTTCAATTCAGTGGTAAAAGATGTGTCTTGACGAGATCTATATCTTATAGAAAAATAAGCCTAAAATCTCGTGCATCAGGTGAGAAAAATCCAAAATACCACCTCCCGCAGTGTAATATTGCTTCGAATTTCCTCAGTTTTTGAATTCTATCACTTCTTTTATCTCAAAACTTCCTCAGTTGAGTAGAATGAATTTGTAGACTAAACTGTTTTCTGTCCAAATGAGATGTCCCAGAGCTCAAATGGTCAATTCGTCCACGAGATAAGGTCAAAATGCTGAGCATATACTCAAGATAGATAGTTTTTAGAGAGTTCAATCAAAATCAAATTGTCGTCAATTATTTTTACTGTGTAGTCGTGACATAAACCATGCGCTAATAACTAATAATGCATTCTACTTCAGTTTGACTAATATCTATAAAAATGTCTCGTTAGATAATTGAGTTGGTCTACTCAAACAGTCCTGTTTGTGCACTCAAAAAGTTCATAGACTCTAGAATCGGTCAGTGTATCTAGCCGTCTTCTCCGTTTACACGATAGCTTTTGAAAGGCTCATCCAATTGTCATGAAATTTTGTACATAGAATTATCTCATCAATATCTCAGTCGAGAGAATAAGATGAGGAGGATTCGCTATGGATTTGCTGCGTTACGATAAAAATATTCTCATTTTCTATGTAAATAATGACCTTTTCTAATTTTCTTTAAAGAAAAGATTTATCATAATCAAAACAAAACTTCAACTATCATATACCAATATATAGAGAATTTCATGGGTTGCAAAATGATGCTAATTTATAGGGATAAATAGGTTGCGCACAAGATTTCCTCTGTATGACAGTGTCGAAAAACTCATATATCTAGGCAATATGTCTGTGTGGTATTTGTTTGTTTTCGATGTAACCAATACCCTTTTTTTTTCAAGTAGATTGAACTCGTTAAGAGCTATAAAATGATGCAAAATAATAGGGATAGATATGCTACGGTTACTATTTATTTAATATCACACTTGTGAAAAACCATGAAAAAGCCATATACCTTAATAGTGTGTCTGTGCGATATTCGTTTGTTCTCGATATAGCCAACATTATTTTTATGTACTCGAAAAGTAAAACTCACGATAGATTGACTTTGATCAATCTGTCTAAAAAAATTCATCATTGAGCGCACTAAGGAACTACCCCTTAGGCTGTGCGGATGTCCTCTTTTTGCCAGATACAACGTGGTGAGGAGTTAGTTCCGAAGACTTTATTTATTTGCATAAATAAAAATTTCTTCTTTTAATTAAAGCTTGTTTCAAATTATATTTCATATTATAAACACATGTTAATTAAGTCAAAGCATGGTAGAAGTTGTTGAGGGTTATCTTGAAAAGGTAAAAGAGGATCATAATGAGTACCGTTGTAATAAATACAAAATCCTAACTTATAAATAAATTCACCGTTTTGTGAAGAAAATAAACAAAAACTAAAGAAAATCAAAGCAAGAATTATTGTGTATAGTGAATATTTTTTCTAATCAATAATAATTTACAGACTCAGAACTTCCCTAGACTAGATCAACTTAAAATTTTCAGATTCGGACCCGACGGGCTCTACTCGACATATTCTTGGATAACTCATCTATCTTATTCGCTTTTTGAAGTACACATAACTCTCGGATTTAAATCCGAGGTTTCCGCATTTATTTAGAAAATATTAACGACAAATAATCATCTTAATACCACTTACTCATTTTCAGTTATTAACTGTTTCATAACTCTCAGATTTTAAGTCAAAATATATCTTACGCTCAACTTTTTACGATAAAAACAGAAGTATACACTAACAGTCATACAATTCGTACAAGGTAAGGCAATCTATTATCAACTGTCATTAGTGAGTAACAAAATGAAAGTTAGAAAGGTAGAGAACACCCGATGAGTATTATATCGTCATTAGAGATACCATTCAAGTTCTCTAATCATTAAATATACTCTATTCTAATAATCATCCAAAACGATCATCTTCTAAACTTGGTCTCACTTTTTCTGGATAAGATCTTCACCAATATTGAACCTACACAAATGTTAATAAATCTTTTAAATTTCTTAATAGGATAAGATTATTATCTTGTTTTATATTAGATCATGATAAATCAATCTTATTCAATTAACATATAAGGCATAACATTTACTTATTGACATTGATTCAAGATTATTTTTTCATTGTTATGAATTAGATGACGCCGAACTGTTCAATAAAATCTAAATCTTCATTAAAGAGTTTATAAGGAATATCATTTTCAATGTTTTACAATTGGAGATCAACTTCTAACTTGACTTTCATATATCTTTATACAAAAATTTTATCTTTTATTTGAATTTTATGTCAGATTGACTATTTAAAAGATATTTTCGAGTTATGTATTAATTAATCTTATCGATGCTTTTTGCACTCACTTCATTTCAGATTAAATGTTAAACATCTATTTGCAAAATAAGATTAATATAATTATCTTTTACCTAAATTTTCATTTTCCGTTAGATTTTTATACGTTGTATTTCGGTCAAGAGCAAGATCTTGTTCTTCAGAATAATTATGTTATTTACGAACGAATACATAGATATGTGCTTTTAATAGACATCAATAGAAAATCATTCTTTTTATTTAGAATATTGGACCAGATGGTCAAACACGACAAGAACAACGAATACAAAATCGTATTGATAATATTCATGTTGGATATTTAGCTGTACTTACATACAATCATTATTGGTATAATCATTATATAACTGAACAATATCCCAGGTCATTGATTCGAGCCATCTGAAACGATGCCGTTAACTGCCTAAAACGTTGAAGAAGCGGCATGGTTAGTGCCTTAAACAGTGAAAAAACGGTCATCGTTTTACGCCGGTTTGCACCGTACTTCCGCCGTTTTACGTGAGCTCGGATTGAGGGCCGTTTTTTCGCCGGAACGTAAACGACGCCGTTTAAGGCCGTTTCCGGTGAACAACGGCCAGTTATAAATAATTAAAATATTTTGAAATTCAAACAATACTTACGATTCCTGACCGGTAATAAGACGAATCTAAATAAATAGACAAAAATTACCTGAAATAATAAAAATACTTACTACTTAATTTAATCATTCGATTTCATCTAAAATGAAAAAAAAATTGTTTTATCTTAAATAAATAACATACTTACTATTGAATGTGATAAGTCGATTTGATTTACAATAAATAAAATACTTCCTATTTAATATGATAATTGAATTTGATCTAAAATAGAAAAAAAATTATTTCATTCCCAATAAATAAAATACTTACTATTGAAGGTGATAAATCAATTTGATCTAAAATAAAAATAAAAATATTTAATTTTAAAGAAATAAAATATGTATTATTCAATCTGATAGTTCGATTTCATGTAAAATAAAAATAAAATAATTACAATTAAATTTGATAATTCAATTATATCTAAAATAAAAAAAAACATTATTTTATTCTAAATAAATAAAGTAGTTACTATTCAATTTGATAATTGGATTGGATCTAAATTTAAAAAAAATTAATTTAATCTTTATAAATAAAATACTTACTTTTGAATGTGATAATTGAATTTGATCTAAAATAAAAAAAAATTATTTTCGTAATGATCGTCGGTAACGTCCGTTTTCAACGTTCACGAGTCTTTTTTTCCTAAAAGAAGGGGTGAGATCAAAACTGTATTTGAGTACACGGCTTCTTAAAAAAATTGGATACTAAAGAACAGGACCTCTTCTGGAAATATATGGGACTTTTTTACGAGGAAAACGAGGAAAGAAGAGCATGCTAAAAGTATATTTTTCGCCATTGCTTGATAATCGAGATTATACTTATCATCGCACAATATGAAATAGACATCGATTCAAAGGATATGTGTGATGTCGTTAAATGTGTCGCAATAGGAACGTTCGATCGATGTATAAAATAGTCGAAAAAATTCGATTAGAGACGTACATTAATAATAAATAAAATAAAAGAAAGTTATGAAACGCACCTCGAGAGCAAGAAAGTGCTCCATAGATGCATTCCAAGATAGTGCTCTTATAATAATATATAAAAATCAACAGGAGATATTGCTAATATATCATCTGACAATGTCGACTCATGCGTTCAAGTATCTTTTATAATTCGATGTGATAATGCTGTAAAACGGCAGGAAAACGATAGTCGTAACGGTAGCCGTACGACAATCGTAACGACAGTCGTTTCCGGTAACACCAAAATGGTCATCTTAAACGACGTCGTTTGTAATCATATTTCGCCGTTTTACAGCGTTTCGTAAACGATCATCGTAACGGCAGCCGTTTTTCGCCGTTTTGCACTGTTTAAGGCCGTTTACGGTGTCGTTTTCTTTCACATGAGAAAGTGTCCAACTTTATCATCAATCGGTCCAACTTCGTAATGAACAAATGGATGCTATTCGTTTTGTAATCAATCAGATGATGGATATAATTGAAAGAAATTAATATTTATTCATATGTGATAAGAAAATAATTTATTCTTAATGGATATTTTTGCTCTATACCAAATATCTTTTTATATAAAATACAAAAAAATATTTTTGTCAGATAAAAAATAATTTTTTCTCGTCATTTGTCAATTTATTTTTGCTATGTTAAACAAAAAAAATGATTTGTACATATATCTTTCCTTGGATGAAAAAAAAATTTCTTCATCAAGTTTCTTTATATGAAATACAGAAAATATCTTTGCAAATTTTTTTTGTCAGATAAAAAAAAACATTTTCCCTTCATGTATTCATATCTTTTACATGTGGATTTTTTTTTGTTAAACAATAAATAATTCTTCTCTAGTTATTTTTCATATAAGAAGAATCATCCATTTTTCTTCAATTTCAAATATATATATAAGATTGATATACAATTATAATGAAGAATTTTTCCATAAATATAATAAAAGATGTTGAATTTTTTTTCAGATAAATCTCAATGAAAATTTGTTTTAATAAACTGATCAAACATTTGCTAGTTTACAAAGTGAAACCTTTCAAAGATGTTTCCTTTGTTAAACTTGTCTACTATGGATAATAGATATACTTATCAGAGATGTTCATCTTATGGGTGTTTCCACCAGTTTTCTCCAACAGTTTACAAAAGTATCTCCAAATCTCTGTCAAATAGACTCATTTTGTAGAATTTTCTTCGTTGATCATTTTGATCAGTTAAATATTGTAATTATGAGGTAAAATGATTGAGAAAATTTTGAAATACTTTAATTAGTAAAATAGATATATTTGAGTGACTACCATGGATACGTTAGTCATGTTTCGATCTTAATTTACCTTTTACTCGTTCCGAGAAAAAATGTTGCGCTACCAAAGTTGTAGTCCGTGTGCAACTGCAGCAGGTGTCATATGATTCAAAAATATTTCCATGATAAAATTGCTGATACTATAAGCTGAGATATTGATGTATAGTAGCGAATAGTCTTATGAAAAATCGATCACAACTTTGGAATTGCCGCACATTGTCCATATATGAGTTTTGTAGAGCAGAAGCAGCTCTATCGAACCATATTGTTGTTTTTTTTATGGTAATGACTCATTGATGTGAACATGGAATCGAAAGAAAGAAGGTACCATTTTAGAGAGCATATTTTCATAGTTTAGCCTCATATTTCATGGGATTTTAACATATATTTATATATTTGGAACTAAATATTAATTGTTCATATCAGATTCATCATTGTAATGCAAATTCATACTATAATTATATGAACATTTGCTTGAATGACTCGTATCTTTGCCATGAATTATTGAGATTACTAACATATTATTCTCTACATAGTAATATTCCACAGGCTCATATAGCACAGATATCACTGATTGAAGCAAATGTTCATACAATTATAGTATGAATTTGCATTACAATGATGAATCTGATATGAACAATTAATATTTAGTTCAAAATATATAAATATATGTTAAAATCCCATGAAATATGAGGCTAAACTATGAAAATATGCTCTCTAAAATGGTATCTTTTCATGCTATTTAATCGGTATTTAACTGATGTTATTCAAATAAAATTCTCATAAGAACTGTTTTTGTTGAAAACTTGCTGGTAGCAGTAGATCATCGTAGATGGGACACTTTTGCATTTCACTTCGTTATTATTTATTAAGTTGCGTTAAAAAAAGGAAATATATCAGAAGAATCAGCATGAAAAGAGAAGACAATTTATAAAGGACTATTTATTTTCTAAATGCACTTTTTTGTTTTGAAAATGAGCGAAACTCTGATCGGGTAGATTTGAACGTTACGAAAATGAAATATTTTAGAGGAAAAAAACGAATTCGTTCCTTCTTATTTCATCTTTTTATTATTTTATATATTTCTTTATAAAAACAAAATACACCACATGATGCACCGTGAAAAGAGAAGACAAGTTACTGATGAACAATTATGGAAATATTAGATAACAAAAAACGAATTTGCCTTTTACAAAAAAAACCATTTCATTTTCGCAACATTCAAATCTGGACGTTCAGAGTTTCGCTCATTTTCAAAATAAAAAAGTGCATTTATAAAATATCTAGTCCTTTAGAAATTGTCTTCTCTTGAGGGTGGATGAAGGTGAGGGTGAGAGTGAGGGTGTGTATCTTTCCTTAACCCTCCCCTACACCCTCTTTCAATCTTTTTTTAATAACAAACAAATGCCGATCATAGATCCGAGTCGGTCATTGATGTTGTTTAGTAGAATTATAAAATCATTCTTCTCATTTTGCATAAATTTGATGGCATTGAAAACTAGTTGCTTAAACTCTTGTAAAAATTCATAGCCTGTACGGATACTTATCAAGATAATATTTCACGATCTAGTTTTAATGAAATTGGATAATGACATCCGTTGTTAATAGGTGAAAACGAAAATAAGAGTAGAAACTTTAATTCACTCACAAGAGTCGGGTTATATATGTCGCTGGGCTATAATATCTAATAATCAACAACAGGAAAGTTTTAAAGAAACGACTATGTAGATAACCACAGTACAAATTCATCACTCAAAATTGAGTTTATAACTCATTTCACACTAAGATCAAGTTCAAAAAAGAAAACAAACATCTCTATTCGACTCACTATGGCCGAAAGCCTAGGTATCCATAGTAAAAATCAGTCAGTAAGAAACTACATTATCTGAAACGTTTCACAAAAAGGCAGATAATGGCATACAGTAAAATGCATATAACTTTTTGAAGGGATACAGCTAAAAATCTGCGGTTCGTGCAATTTTGGAGATCTTTGTTGAGCGGTTCTAATACGCTTTTCAAAAATAAAAATTCATTTTTTCAACTAATTTTCGTAGAATGGTTGGTACAGATCTCGATAGGAAATCTTTAAAAAAAAATCTTGTTGAAAACAACTGTAACATATCATTCGATACTTCTGAGGTTTCTATTTCCAACGGTGAAAATAACAAGTCTCTATTATGTCCCTGTTACAAATGACTCGAAAAATACTAACGACTTTTCTTTTTTGAAACGGATATTAGTTGTGAATCTAAATGAAAACGAAAAAGAATTTACTAAAAATGTGACGAACATACTTTTTTATACATATTTTATTTCTGTGACTGGTGATGTTCTTTTCACTTGCATGTACGTTGTATATTGATATATTCTATATTTTGATTATTATCCAACTTATCTATCCGAGCGAATACTGATAGTGTACAGGATAGAAACCTTTTTTCCTCGCATACTATTCAGCATACTCATCCACCATCATTTCATTTCCCATTATGAAGACTCATAAAAAAATGTTTCCATATGCATTATGCTGATGGTATAAACTATTTGAAATCCTTAATTGAACAAGACTTTGCTTTGTTCAAATATAATATTAAGTTCTGCCGAATGGCTTGTTATTCTATGGTTGATAGACAGCGAATGCATATCAATAGTAAAGCCTTTGAGTTCTAACAAAAAAGTAAACTATTGCACATATATTTTCAAAGAATATAGATAATTAACTTATTATTGTATGCTAATGTTTTTCTTTAACGTCATCAAAGGATAATCATATGTATGAAATAAAACAAAACGAAAATAGATGAGTATTTATATATTATCTAGGAAAATTGGTTCACCTTCATCGTGTATTGGTTTTTCCTATCTATGACAAAGTAAAAATTGTTTTTCGAAACCAATATCGGTACATAAAAAAAGACGTCTTCTATTCATGTATCTATAGATATCATGTATGAACATGCCTTTACTACCGAGAAGAGAGTCAACTCGTTCATTCGAGTCGTAACAGAGACATTTGATTGTTCCTCTATTGCTTGATGTTTGGACCACCGCGTAACTATGCTGAATTTATTGCATAATTTCGCATTTATAACATCATTTCATGTACAGGGTGTTACATAACGTTCGTCTGCGCCTCTACAACTTGAAGTATCAATGATATCTCAAATGTGTTTTATACCAAATTAAAGCACGTTAAAAATTTGATCTATTCGTACTAAATGGTAAAGGTTATAAAGGCCTTCTAATGTGAAATTTTAGAGATTTTCAGAAGTTTGACAATTTTTTCTTCCTGTAGAAAAGTAAGACGCCAAAAATTCGAAATAAAATATTTTTCTTGAATATTTTTAGATGGTTCGGTGGAGTTCGTTCAGTTGTACAAAATTGCATATTTCACAAATATTTTGAGCTATCTTTTTTCGATAAAAAATTTAGAGAGCTACTTGGAAAATCTCAAAAAAATGTTCAGAAATCTCACTTTCGTATGACAGAAAAACACTTGATTTTTCAATAAAATTGGCTTTTGTTCATTATTTTTGTTCTCTCAGATGTTCCGAAATGTGGTTATTGGATCGGATTTTTCGCGCGGCATCGAACGAATACATGTCGAAACGTTTGAGAGAACAAAAATAATGAACAAAAGCCAATTTTATTGAAAAATCAAGTGTTTTTCTGTCATATGAAAGTGAGATTTCTGAACATTTTGTGAGATTTTCCAAGTAGCTCTCTGAATTTTCTATCGAAAAAAGATAGATCAGAATATTTGTAAAATATGCAACTTTGTACAACTGGACGAACTCTACCAAACCATCTAAAAATATTCATGAAAAATATTTTATTTCATTTTTGAATTTTTGGCGTCTTACTTTTCTACACGAAGAAAAAATTGTCAAAATTTCTGAAAATCTCTAAAACTTCACATTAGAAGGCCTTTATAACCTCTACCAATTAGTACGAATATATCAAGTTTTTAACACGCTTTAATTTGGTATTAAATACATTTGAGATATCATTGATATTTTAACTTGTAGAGACGCAGATAAACGTTATGAAACACCCTGTATATCGTAACAACTTCGAAAATTCTTCTCGAAAAGTGAATTAGACATGTTTTCAATGAATATATTTTATTCAATTTAAAAAATTAAGAAAAAAAGCAAAAAGTACATGGAAATATTACAAAGTGTATTAAACAAGTGAATAAAGTTCGATCATGAAGATAAAAATAGACAGAAATGGTTGATTTGTATGTTTGTAGTTGCATCAAATTTTCTACAAAGTAAATTAGTGAATTAATTTAATGTTAATTATTACTCGAAGTTATAGAATGAAAAAGAAGAATGCATAAATCATAAAATAAAATATTTACAATATTCTATCAATGATTTGAGATGAAAACAATTTCTTAACAAAACAAACCTGTTTATTATTGACCACCAATTTTACAAACAGAACCAAGGAGAAATTTAGCAGCATTACGAATATTACCACCATTTTCACAATCAGAAATAGCTTCATCACTAAGACCAGCAACAGTTTGAACAGAATCACACAAAGCAGTAATAGCATCTGGACATTCAGCGCGACGAACACGATTTGGTAGAGCTTGACAGATCATTGCCAAGAGTGCAACAATAAAAACCAAATAAACGACGATTTTACTGCTGAACATTTTGGCGGCTGCTTGATGAAAGAAGAATATAAATTGATAGAAAAATTGAAATGAATGTATGTTTGTTATTTTACAGTGATACTTGTTCTCTTATATACACATCGATTACGTGTAAGAGAGAAAAATATTCACAAAAGAATCTAATTTACTCAATGAATGAGATAAACGTGTTTACTGTATTTTTGAGTGCAGTATACAATAGGAAGAAAAGGTGATTTCTTATTATAGAAATAAAAATAACTATGATTTTATACTCTTTAATCATCACATACATA
>JAJEKB010015795.1:0-12281 GCA_022393335.1 Macrotrachela quadricornifera | reverse complement strand
TATTTTCGGAGTATTTTTTTGCTTTTCAGCAAAAAATGTGGTACATGAAATTTCTCTTTTCAAAGCTGTAGAGTCTTTCAAGGAAGCAAAATCAAGAAACTGCTTAGATACCATTTTGAAGAGGGCATGTCGGGGTGTATATCCTGCGAAAAAAATACTCCTTTAAGTATTCGATAATATGCTCTTAATTTTGTAGACCGTAGCTGGTTTCAAAAAGTAGCTGAGAAACTCACTTTTCCACATAGGCATGTACCCCCACCGGTGGTCTATTCATTGGTGAAAACCGCAGATCGCTACGACCTTTCATTCAGGAGTTATATACTTTTCTTCAACCTGCCTTCTTTAAAAATTCCGATAGTAGTTATATAACTCCATATTAATTTATCGTTGATTATCGACGTTGTGTCATACCAGAGTCTTTAGTCGGCATGCACCGAAACCGAACTATGACTCTGAGTGTTGACCAAACGGTTCAAGTTTGGGCTCGGTGCCTATCCAACAAACTCAGACAGGATTGACCATTTATATAATTCTTCAAGGGTTTTTCAAGGGAATAGAATTAACCTTGAAAACATCCTGAAGCTCGGGCTTGAGTATTTGTAAACATCGTTAGTTTTTTTTTACAAACGTCTCTAATACTTCATATGTGTGGATCATTTATCTCAGTGTACTCACACTTACTATAACCAGCTCCGAAATATCGTCTTTTGATTTATTTCTACGTCCTGTTAACAAGTGAGTGAAAATGACCGCGCCCAACGTTTGGGCTTGGTGCATGCCTAGTCACTAGAACTGAGCTAGAAGTCATCGAAGGAACTAAACCTTTAGCTACGAATCGCTATTCTTTCTACTGCAATCATTTTGTAATAGAAAAAGAATGTGATATTCGAATTTAACGCTTGGAATTATGTTGGTTGAGGTGAGACACAATACATTTTTTTACAAAAAAAACTTTAAGAAAATTTAGGCAAGAGTCTTTCACAAGCGGTTTCCGTAAAAATTTTTAATTGAAAAGATTGGTTTTTTGTTAAAGTTAGTGCAGTAAGTGATATAAAACTCATTCTGGTTAACAGAACCACTGCGATCGAATCACTATGATTCTTTAAAAGAATTACCACTGCTGCAGTGGTCGTAGTGGTGGCAGCACCGCCATGAACATCTCATGCATGATTTGATTTTCAGGGGAAAAGATGAAAAAAAATCGTCGGCAGGTGACAAGAAATGCATACGTGTCTTTTAGAAAGGTATAATGATAAATTTCATTTCTAGACAGTAAGTGAGAAGTTAACGGCAAGATAACTCTTGTGAACATCTCACATCTTTCACTTCTCGGATATCTACAAATCTAAACACTAAAATTCTACGATTCGAGTATTTATTCTATAAAAAATGAATAATTGAGGAAATATTGAAGTTAATTGAAATGAATATCTGATCTTTTAACTTTGACATTGTTCTGAAAAAGAAAATCATGTTGATTTCACTTAAAATGTTTTCGTTATTTTAGGTCATAAAATTGGTCATCCATCGAGTATTGACAAAGATGTTCGAATAAGAGAAATACCAGATTCATCAAAAATACATTTTTCTTCAAATGAAAAAGCCGATCATATCATTAATCGTGAACAAATATTAAAAACAACTACAAATGATATAATAGATATTCTTGAAGTTCATCAAGAAGATGAGAATAAAGATAAAATGATTGATGATTTATTAGAAAATGGTCGACAATCATTAGTAAATTATCAAGATGATATTATACCAATGATTTATAAAGAACAAATAACTGGTAATGATAGTGAATTAATGCAATTATTAAAAAAATATTTCGATCAAAAATGGGAAATAGAATATGGTTTATCACATCAATGGTTTATTTTATATCTGAAACAATATAAAGATAATGATAATATTACGTATGAGAATATTTTAACTCGTACAGCTGAATATGGAAATAAATATATGAAAAATTGTCCAATTTTATCGATTGTTTTACAACTTTTGTTCAAAAGTATTGATAATAAATGTTTAGAAGAAGATAATCTATTTAATGATATATGGATTACAATAACAAATGATGGTTTAAAATCAATAATTGAATATTCTCAATATATTCCAGAAATAGTTGATGACTTAATAAACAAAAAACAATTAATATTATTTCAAGCATTACGTAAATATTATCATCAGGAATTATTTCCATTACTTCAACAAAATAATATTACATATAAAGAAAATTTATATAATTTAGTATTAGATAATATTGTTGAATATGGTTGGATAGATGGCATAAAAGTAATCGAAAACACAATACCACCTAAGAAATTTAAGATATTATTAGAAAAGCTTCAGTCGTTTCAAGGTAATAAAATCATTATTTTTCGTAGAAAGTCACATTGTGTTCAATTGATTACATTTCAATTAAATAGTCTATAGCTGTATTCTAATATTTAAATTTTAATATTAAGTATATAATGGTATGATGATATCTTTGCACTAATATCATCATACTATTATTCTGTGTATCAACAAATTAAACATCATGAAGTATGATAGAGTAATCATTATATAATTCCATCATCGGCTATAAATCTGGAGAATTGAAGAATTTTATTTAATTCAGTGTAACAGCTTTTTCAGGATATGAGAGGAATAAAAAGGGTGAAAATAGAGTTTAGATGATTCGACTATACTCGAATAGTCAGTATTAAATGGGATACGAGATTGAGCATGAGAGTAGAAGTAATCGAATGAGATTATTGACAAGTCTTTAGAAATAATGTATCATTCAATCATCAATCAAATAAAATTACATATGAATAAACGTATTTTCACATCTTCAACTTTATTCAGTCATTGAACTCAATGAAACAGATGTCATTATTTTCAGTTAAAGCGTAAATAAGGAATCAAGACAATAGAAAATCAAACGTCAATAAAGAATTCATGAATTTTCATAGATTATTTCTCTAATTCTCACTTGTTAACTGATGACCTTATATGTGCTTCTTTTTTTTATACATTGATTACAGACAAGTTGATCGATTTTATATAAGTTCACTAGCGGTAATACCCGGCGTTGCTCGGGATATCTCCATACTGGGAACTTATAGAGTCAGAAAACGATAGAAGATATGTAGAAGACCTGATTAAGACCTTTTCATCTATTATTACTACATATCCCGCCGTGCATACGCTTACATTCTTTTTTAAATAGGATAATTCAGCAAACAGTGTGGGGATGTCGCTGACTTTCTCTTGAACAATGCGTATTATCATACTTTATACCAATACCCAGTGCAAAAAAACTGACAGTAAGGGGTAAATATTCTAACAATGGCAGCAAAACGCTCCGAAATTTTTGAAAGATTGGGAAAAATTGCAGTATATTATCACCTGTATGGAATTTTAGCCCAATCATCTCGCCTATCATCTTGAATCCCTCTCGATCCTCCTCGAGATCTAAGATTATGGCGTGAAAAGTTTGGCATTCCTAGCTTGTGCGGCATCCAAATGCATAAAAAACAGACAAACAGACAGACACAACTTCTTCATATATATATATAGATACAAATAACCATACGCACAAATTCTCTGAAAAAGACATTTACTGTAGTAAATCCAACAATAGACGGAAGTAACACCCCCTCAGATGAAACGTTTGAGTCAAAAACCATCCTATGACCTTCCTCTTGACCTAGAGAAGTATTGTAGAAAATTTGGTGACGTTAGCTTTTACCGGGGCTGAGTTATAAGCGGACAGACAAACAAACTTTCTTCTTTATATATATAGATTATGAGAAAAGAAATCAATTCTTGATGGAAACTCGAGAGCTATCCACAAATGAACAATACTTATTTGATGAAACTCCACTAGAAATCTTTTGTCATTTTATCTTCTATTTTAATTTCGAAGATAAAACTAACTCAAAATAAGATATATCTTAAAGTCAAAATAATATACTTCGAAAATAATCGAAAAGATATTTTTGGATGTCCCTTTGGATACTCAATCAATTTTTTGGTTAAATGAATTCTCTAAGATATCTTTGCGGTTTTCGAAGATATTAATTAGATTTTCAAATGTACTATAAGGATGTTCTAAAATTTTTCATAAATTGTATCGAAAAAATTGACCTTGATATAAATAATTATGATAACTATCTTCAACATTTGATAAAATAAAACTGAAAATATCTCATTATCATTATATTAGTATTTAGTGCTCTTAGAACTTTTGATGAGATCTCAGCAGGTTTTAAGATTCATATAGTCTATAGACCCTACTATTTTTCATTGTATTTCAGAGTCACGTTTAATCAAATAGATGCACAATTCTCTATTTTTTCGATTAAAATCTTGTCAATGAAGATGTATTGAATGTTAAAGATAATTATTCAGTTTTGAAGTCTTTTGTGATTATTATCATAATACACAATACTATAATCAAACCACACATTTTATCATGATATTTAGTTCATTATTTCTGCTGTCTACAGTATTTATATCATATGTTATCTAGTAGACATTTAAATTAATCACCGTTTTCTTTCCTTCTCATATGTTTTATTCTTTTCTATATATTAATTATTTTAGTGAAACCAAAAGTTGATGTCAATCCTACTGATGTAACATGTTTATTAAATGATACAGCTGAATTAAGTGTTAAATTTACTGTAATACCAAAATCAACTGTTACATGGTATCAACATGATGATACTGAAATAAAATCTAATGATCATTTTCAAACTATTAATGATGATAATGGACAATCAAGATTAATTATCAATAATACTACTCTACAAGATTCTCAAGTATATATAGTTCGTGCAACACATAGAGGGAGATTCGTTGATACCAAAGTTAATTTAAGTGTTAATGGTAAAATTATCAAAATAATCATTTAAATTTATTTATCTCTTTTTCTTCTATAGAAGTAAAACCAACATTTAAAAATGATCTTGAACCTCAAACAATTAATGCTGGTGATGAACTTATCTATCGCCTTCTTATTGATGGTCGACCAACACCAACTGTTAAATTTTATAAAGATGACAATGAAGTTGATCAAGTTTTTGTCGAACAATCGACTATTCCAGATAAGACAACTCTCACTGCAATTCTTCGTATTTCAAAAGCAGCAATTATCGACCAAGGTGAATATCAAGCAGTGATCGAAACTCCTGCTGGCGTAGTCAAAACTAAAAAAGTTAAAGTTATTGTTCAACAAGCTCCTGTTTTCGTTAAATCACCTGAAGATGCTTCTGTTAGTGAAGGTAAAGAAATAACCTATGAAGCTCAATTTTCTACTTTTCCAACTCCAAAAGTAACTTGGTTACTTAATGGTGAAACATTAGTACCAAATGCTGATTGTTCTATTATATATGATAATACAACACAAGCAGCATTATTAACTTTACATAGGATCGATTCTGATAAACACTCAAGTATAATTACTTGTCAAGCAGAAAATTCAGTAGGAAAAATTACACATGATGTTAAACTTGATGTTCTCACAAAACCAAGAATAATAAAACCATTAAAAGATGAAACTATTATTCAAGGAAAAGATGTTACATTTACAATTGAATCAATTGGATATCCATTACCTGAATCACAATGGTTTTTTAATGATAATCCTATATCAATAAATGATCAACATTTTCAAATTATAACACCAAACGAAGGAGAAAATTTATATGAACTTAAAATCAAAAACATAAAATCAACAAATGAAGGAGTTTATAAAGTAATTTTAACTAATTCTGAAGGTGAAATAAGTAGTCAAGCTAATCTAAATGTTTATACTGCACCAGTTATAAGTTCTCTTCCATCGAAAATTAATGTTATTGAAGGTGAAAAAATAATAATTCCATGTCAAATAACCGGAAATCCAAAACCAGAAATAAAATGGTTTAAAGGAAATGATGAATATCCAATTAATCAAAAAAGTGTTCAATTTATTGAAGAAAGTGATAATACATTTAAATTAATTATTGATAATGCAACAGAGAAAGATCAAGGAGAATATAGTGTTGCCATTAAAAATCTAGCTGGACAACTCAAACCAAATAAGATAAATGTTACTATTACAAGTAAGAAATTACTCCTGAAGAACAGCTGATATAAACATATATTTTACGAAACTCATATATTTTGCAAAGGAAAACAGAGAGTGTTAGTTATAAGGCAAAGTTTTACAGCTTCACCTCTATTACACATTATAGTAACTAACAGCAAAGGTCATTGAATGAGAATCATTCCTCAGCAATTAGGGGTAGCAACCACCATCCTCCCTCCCCTAGTCCATTAACAACCAAAAAAGATTCGGAATGGTATCATCAAGACTTGGACTGTTCTACAGGGTGCGAAAAATATTTCTCCAGGGGGTAACACTATAATTTCAAACACTATACATCATTAATTTTATACCAAATTAAAGCGCGCAAAAATGGAATTTTTTGATATTAATCTGTAAGAGTTATCAAAACATTTTGATTTCAAGAATTAGAAACTTTAGATTTTTTTGGCATAAAAAAGTAAAGTCTCAATGATTCAACAATATATTTCAGTATTTCCTTTTGAGATTTTTATATGGTTGGATAGAGCTTGCCGAGTTCTACAAAACTATATATATTAAAAAAATTTTAAGCCAATTTTCTAAGATAAAAATACTTGACTTTTTAAATAAAATAAATTTTTTTCATTATTTTCACCAACAGAGATGTTTCGAAACGTAATCGCCGGATGCAGCGTGAAAAACTGCGTCTAGTGATTACATTTCGAAACATCTCTGTTGGTGAAAATTATGAAAAAAATCTGTTTTATTTAAAATATCAAGTATTTTCCTCCCGAAAGAAAAAATAGATTTTTTAACATTTTTTAGCATTTTCAATGTGGTTTTGTAAGTTTTTTATCTTAGAAAATTGGCTTAAAATTTTTTTAATATATATAGTTTTTGTAGAGTTCGTCAAGCTCTATTCAACCATACAAAAATATCAAAAGAAAATACTGAAATCTATTGTTGAATCACTGAGGCTTTAGTTTTTCATGCCAAAAAAAAAACGTAAAATTTCTAATTCTTGAAATCAAAATGTTTTGATAACTCTTACAACTTAGTATAAAAAAATCCCATTTTCGACACGCTTTAATTCGATATAAAATTAATGGTGTATGCTATTTGAAATTAGTGTTACTCTTTGGAAAAATATTTTTACGCACTCTGTACTGACGCCTTTATTTTTTACCCTAAAAACAGTAGAAAATTTCTAAACCTGTCTTAAGTTCTTCATTAAAAAGTTCTCATAATCTTTACTATTTCATATCAATAAACCCCGTTTTTGACGAGCTTTCATTCGATATAAAATTCATTAGGTCTGCGTTTGAAACTATAGGCTGTATTCCCCTGGCAAAATATTATTTCCAACTTAGTATAATGATTCTGTAGAATTTCATCAGAGGTGTCACTCCTATTCACTTCCCTTACGGACAAAAATACCTCTTTTCTTTCAAAAAAATGTTGTTCTTTCTCTCTTCTCTTCTTATTGTGACATTTATTTTTCTTTATTTTTAAGTACTATCACTACGAGCACCTGCTATTGACATTCACTCTAACGCAAAATGGATACCAAATCGTCACACTGTGGCTGGAGGAAATGGTAAAGGCAATAGAACCAATCAACTCCATTGGCCACGGGGTTTATATGTTGATGATGATCAAACGATCTATATCGCTGATGCAATTAATCATCGTATTGTGGAATGGAAACGTGATGCGACGAATGGCCAAGTGGTTGCTAGTCAAAGCAGATGGAATATCTGGTCTAAGGCATTACATTACCCAAGAGATGTGATTGTTGACAAAAAGAGAGATAGTTTTATCATTTGCGATGGGAAAAATGAAAGGGTAGTTCGATGGTCTCGTGAACATGGTACTAATGAAGAAACAATCATCTCGAACATCAATTGCATTGGTTTGACAATGGACGCAAATAGATTTCTCTATGTCGTTGACTATAAAAAACATGAAGTAAGACGATTTAGAGATGATGGTACTGAAGGAACAGTAGTTGCAGGTGGTAATGGAGAGGGAAATAGTTCCAATCAACTTTCTGAGCCCGAATACGTATTTGTCGATCAAGATTATTCTGTGTACGTGTCTGATTGGGGAAATCATCGCGTGATGAAATGGGAAAAAAATGCAACAGAAGGCGTTGTCGTAGCTGGTGGTAACGGACCAGGAAACAATCTTACACAATTGAAAGGTCCTGAAGGAGTTGTTGTTGATCAATTGGGCACTGTTTATGTATCTGATTCAATGAATCATCGAATAATGCGCTGGCCAAAAGGAGCTGCACAGGGTAGTGTGATTGCTGGTGAAAATGGTAACGGAGAGCAGTCAAATCAATTACATTTTCCATACGGTTTATCATTCGATCGAGATGGCAATCTCTACGTTGTCGATTACCGAAATTGTCGAGTACAAAAATTTTCAATTGAACAGACAATAAATTAATGATGTTTTATTTATTTGTGCAGTTGAAAACGATTCGCATTGAATAAAAGAATAATTATTGTTCATTAATAAATAAATATATTAGATATACGCACATGCGCAACCACGAAACAATCTTGAGGGGGAGAAGTGATGGCTCTTCGGCCATGTATGAACGAACCAAGCAGGGGGTGCAGAATATGCCCTTCTGCACCAACATGCATTGAGGTAAATTTTTCAAGTTTGGGAAAATTCTTGAAAAATTATTGACTTTGAAATTTTTTCTAATGGGAAATAATAAGAAAATTTTTTTAGACGAAAATATTATTTTATATGTAAATGATCTGATATGTTTATTAGGATAGGGCATAACGTTAGTACATTTTCTTTATTTCCTTCATCTTTGAATGCATTCAATCATGAGTATATATATGGTCGTGATCAACTGCTCAGAGGTTCCATCAACGCTTTTTTCTATTGTAAGGATAAAACACACTAATGTTCGGGTCATAGATAACCCTGAATTGCCCCGAACAACATCATGTTTTACCCTAACAATAGTAGGGAAAAGTCCTCAGCTCATTATATGAGATGGTAGTTTTCTCTACCATTGTAAGAATAAAACATAGTGTTATTTGGGTCAAGTTCAGATTATCTATGATCCGCTCCCATATGATCCGATCATTAATATGTTTTATTCTTACAATAGAAAAAAATATTGACGGGGCCTCTGAGCAGTTGATTGCGCCCATATATCTCTCTATATCTTAATTTTGTTTTACTTCTTTTGATTTTCAAACATGGACATTAAAACGTTTTGTGTCAGTTATGCTGTCCTCATATTATTCTTTGTTTTCTTTCTTTTCTAACATAAATAAATAAAATCGAAAGTATGTCCATATAGGCAAAGTAAAAGTCAACACTTACAATTATGAAATCCTTTTATAAAAGTGCAAGTTTATATAATGGCATCAACGACTTTCTTTATTTTCATTTATTGATGGTTTTAAAGATTCGAAGCGAAGTTATATTGGATACAGCAGCATCAGTTCTTAAGGAACGCATTTATAACAACCGAGATTTGCATCATGATAGTTTATATAATGAAGTTTTGTTTCAATGGAATGCTGCTTCCTCACATTTATCTGATGGTTTTATTGAAGAATCACTAGATACTTACTTAGGGCATACCAAAAGTCTTTACGAAGATGTGTAAATTTTTATTGAATGCTTGAAGAAATTTTCTTTTTATATAGGCTGATAGTAAAAACTCAGTTCCACATTTCTATAGTTTTTGATCATTATTCAACCTATAAAATAATAGTAAAACTTCCATTGCATCTGTCTACTATGATATGAAACAATAGTATTACCCTATATTGGCTTCAATGTGTATTTTTGTTTTGATTTTTCTCTTCTCTCTTATGTTCAAAAATATATAAATTGTTAGTTAAGCAGTTATAAACGAAAATATCATTTTTATAAATTAAAGTGTAAAATATAAAGTATAAATGAAATTTTATTTTATTATGTTTCAGTATATAATATAAAATTTTCGATCTTTACAGGTCTTGACACCTGGAAAAAATAGTCATCATCAGTATAAAATAAGAATATAAATCAATATCCATATTAATAGAATAACCAGAAAACAGCAAAACAATGTAATATAATCTAACCAGAAAACCAGGACAAGTCTAGTATAACCATAACATCAGGACAATGTAACATAACCATAACCAACAGGAGAAATGTAACATAACCAAAAATACTGATAAATATATATATTAATTATAATTATATGTTATAAATGGAAAAAACTCAAGCAGAGGTATATATTTTTGGACATACAAAATTATTATTTTTCCCAAGCTCATTTACTAAAATTATATGACTTTACATTTAGCAGCTTACCTCTGCTTGAGTTTTTTCTATTTATAACATATAATTATAATATAATTAATATATATATTTATCAGTATTTTTGGTTATGTTACATTTCTCCTGTTGGTTATGGTTATGTTACATTGTCCTGATGTTATGGTTATACTAGACTTGTCCTGGTTTTCTGGTTAGATTATATTACATTGTTTTGCTGTTTTCTGGTTATTCTATTAATATGGATATTGATTTATATTCTTATTTTATACTGATGATGACTATTTTTTCCAGGTGTCAAGACCTGTAAAGATCGAAAATTTTATATTATATACTGAAACATAATAAAATAAAATTTCATTTATACTTTATATTTTACACTTTAATTTATAAAAATGATATTTTCGTTTATAACTGCTTAACTAACAATTTATATATTTTTGGACATACAAAATTATTTTTCTCAAGCTAATTTACTAAAATTATATGTCTTCTCTCTTATGTCTAGCTTTTTATAGATACAGAAGCGCATAAAAATAGCGGCAATAGAAAATAACAAAAATGAGTTCGACAAGTTTTTATTTCATCAAATGTTCGAAATAACCGCCTCCGTTATCCACGCACAGTTGCATGCATTGAATTCATTTTTCGAAGGTTTTTTTTTAATACTCTGCTGTGCTTAACGAATTCATAAATTTGGCTACAGCACGATGTAATGATTCGGAATCGTTCTGATCACTTAATCTTTGTTTGATTATATCGAATTACCAAAGGTCGCACGGTGGCAGATCCGGAGAATTAGGTGGATGTGATATCATGACGATGCCTTTCGATTCAAGATAATCGGACACAGGTTTATGGATATGAGGTCTAGCATTATCGTGGTGTAGTTAAATAGCACGAACACCAAATGAAGGTCTTTGTTTCTTGATTTAGTTGATGACAGATTGCAAACAGTTTTTGATATAATACTAATGATCAATTGTTTGTCCAGGTTCTACTTGATGAATGAAAACAGGACCAGTCGATTTAAAAAAGATCGAAAATAAAGTTTTGTGGAGCATAACGAATTCGTCGAACAGCTGTGGGTGGAGGATCTCCTCGTGTCACCCAAGCAGAACGAGATAATTTTCGACCAAATTGTTTATGATCAAACCAAGACTTGTCACCTGTCACCACGTCATACAATCGCCATGTTCTGCCTTCGAACTTTGTTAAATTTCCTTTACATATTCGAACTCGTTCAGCTCGTTGCGAATCTGTCAGATGCTTTGGTACATAACGAGCAGTAATTTTTCTAAGATTCAGATTATCAGAAACAATTCGTCGGATGGTTCCATGACTTAGGCTAGTTTGCATTTCCAATTCTTCGATTGTGATATGAGGATCATCATCAATAAGACTATAGACTTCTTCAATATTCTCAGACGTTGTTTCAGTAACAGGTCTAACAAGCCGCTCTTCGTCTTCAACATATTTTTGACCTTCACGGAACCGTTTTGACTATTTTTCAACAGTACTGAGACACAGAGCTTCATTGCCATAAGCAGAACACAATTCTTCATGGATAATTCTTGCTTGAGTATTGATCAAAGTGCGTGTTTTAATGTAAAAACGGAAATATTTTTTCTCCATCCGAACTAAACGTGAACGGTGCCAGTTTTACAAAACTTTATTTCCCTAACTTACTTCAAAAAATACTACCGATCAGCTTCACGATGGTATATGAAATGAACGGAACATGTGTCTTTACATACAGTGAGTGCACTGTAAAAAAAAAGCGCCGAATAATAAATCATTCAAAACGATGTATTAGTTTCATAAACGTTTCCATATACTCTTTTTTCGTTTATTATTTTCATAAACCCTTTCATATACCCTTTCAGCCCATAAACCGTCGAAAGCG
>JAJEKB010015790.1:0-16137 GCA_022393335.1 Macrotrachela quadricornifera | reverse complement strand
ATAAACTTTTATCAGAAAACCTTTTGTATTGGATCTTGTTTGTTTTTTTAAATGATATGATTCGGACTGATGTTAGAATTCACCATAGTCAATATGTATCTGTGCCGTAAAAGCATCTGCTACACATACTCTGAACTAACACTAACCACCTTCAGAACCACATATTGAATGAGGTAATAAAAAATGGAGAGAAACACATTTTTATTATTTCCATCTTACAATGGGATGGATTGTACTGATACGCAGGAAGATTGATCATGTTTAGTTCAAATTGTAATTCTAACCGTTAAACTGACAAATTTAAAATACGAAGTGCCTAGTGCGACCATGAACCGAGATATTCAATGTTTAAGATCTATTCATTATTTTCGTATAGCAACATCATTTTGTGGTAACTATCTATATACAGCCATGTCTACAAATCAGTACTAAAACAAAATATGCGTCTTTTTTTCTGAGCACAGTATTAGTTAACTTTTAGAAGAAGCTGAACCTAATATAATTATAATGTAATCAATTAATTTCAACAATATTAAAAATATCATTCTCTCAACATCCTGATCATTGTCACCAGTGTTGAGACTTCCAAAAAAGGAAATAGACTAAAAAATTCATTTCCTAGAAAACCCTTAGAGGACTCCCGATATTGTAACTATCTGAAATTCTTCAAGAATTTCCGAATTAACGAAAACTCCGAAAAAAGTAATGCTGATTTATGAGATGTCGACCTCGGAAACGGATTAAACGTCTCCCAGTATACAAAAATATTGATAGCGCTCTATCAATACTATTTTTATTGACTTATACCTACACTTAACCTTGAATCTCTACGCTTCGCTCCTTATATCTATACGGGTATGTCCATGGGATGTTACCAAATCAATACAACGGTCACGCTAAAATCCGTTAAAACTTTCAGAGTCTGTAAAACTTTTTGCGTTAATTATTTTGATAGTAAATTAGTTAGATTAGACCCTATATTCAGATAATACAGATCAAATACTATCAATGCATTTTTGTATACTCATAAAGTGAGCACATTCTAGAATCGGTCAGTGTGCCCATCCGTCCATCTACACGATAAATTTCGGAGAGAGAGTCAGATCGGCATGAAACTTTCTACACAGTTCAGTCTCATCAATATCTCAGTCGAATTCGAAAATAAGCCTGATTGATCAAGCTCTTCTTGAGTTATTACAAAAATACTGATTTCTTCTATGGGAAGATCGATATATTACCATTTTCGTAAGAAATTTTTCTATCAAAATCAAATAAAATCTCATTTGTTATATACCATTCGATAGAGAACTTGATGAACTACAGCATTATATTTAATAGATAAAGAAATAAGAGGCTAAGTCATCTATATGGGAAACATAATTATGTAAGAAGTTGTTCCAGTCTTGTCAATAGTCTCATTGATCCACAACTAGAGCTCTATCTTAGGATTACAGATATGTTGCCTCGAGGTTTTCTATCGCAGAGAATTCGAATCTGTACTCGATTTCCTTCGAAACACAATTGGTTGAGCAGTAACCAATAAAAATCAAGTTATGAGAAAAATAGTTTTTCCTAGGGTCAATGAAGACGACGAGTTGAAATATGAGCTGTATTCGATCCTAAATTCTTTCAGATGAGCAACAGTGAATAGAAATCGTGTTTATAGAAAAGTTTTCTCATTAGAATTTTGGTATCCAGCCATACTAGAATGGCTCATCTGGAAAACGATAATAATTCAATATTATCCATTCAAATTTTGAAACCAATTAGCGATTCAAAATTCTCGTCAAAAATTGTATTAGAATCCTTAAGAATTAAAAAAACAATTTCATCCATGTTTGTACAGTGCAACTGTGTATTATGTAATGTGCTGCAGAGAAAAACTATATGAAAAAATCTATCAGAAAATCGGGATGAACGATAAGAGTTATGTGAAGATATATACTGTTCAATGACTATGTTGCTTATCCATCAGTTAACATTAACATGTTCTCTCCTCTCTGTCGTTCTGTTCTCTCGTCTGACTAATTATAAACATGCAATTCTGTCCTCATTTAGTATTTTAATACGCACTTTAAAAAATTAAATGAAGACACTGTCTTAGTGTTCATATAATCGAATGTATTCCAAAAGAAATAATCATTATCATTCAGTGTGAGCAGTCATGCCCAATTTTTACATATATTTAAATTTAAAAAAGTATCAGGTTGTTCGAAATTCAAAGTACTTTTTACAATTATACACTTTATGAAGTTTTCTTTTCTAATTTTTCCATTGGATAGACACGATGCCGATGATAACGATAACAACAACACCGTACAATTATCTGTTGTAATCCAATCAATATTAATAACCATATAGCATAGACATCTAAAGAGTAATAAGCATACCATGGATATGAATTATTAACTGGTACTAATGATTCAATTCCATATTGAGCAACCATTTCAATCAAATCAACTGCACGTTCGATACCACCATGTAATTTCATCATTGTTTGAACTCGTTTTATATCTTTCTCTCTCACCAACTTTTCTTCATCTTTTAGCATCATTTCAATAGTCTGTTTTAATTGATCAGGTGTAAATGTTAATCTATGTAACCACTTACCGACACCAGCATCTTCTAAACGTTGCGCCATATCTTGTTGATCAGCAAGAAGTGGTATACAAAGAATTGATGTACCTAACCAAATACTTTCATAAGCACTATTAATCCCACAATGTGAAAGAAATAGATGTACATTGGGATGAGCTAGATAACCTAATGTTGACGAAACCCATTTAACTGTGCGAAATGTTAATTTTGATTTTATCGATATTAAATTATGTTCCTTTATCTTCCATATAACACGATATGCATCAAATGATTGTAAAGCAAGAAAGATCTTTTCTATTTGTTCATTTGATACTGGAATTGCTGTACCAAAATTCACATAAATAATTGGTCGAGAGTCAGATTCAATCCATTGTCGATCTTCATCAGATAATTCCTTTAAATAATCATTAGACGAAAGTTTCATTGGAAGCATTGGTCCAGTAAGCTGAATATTTGGTGGTAATTGTTGGGTATAATCAAGTCCAAATGCGCTATTCACCATCATCATCTGAGAACGATAACGTGACCATAAGGAAATTGAATTATTAAAATGAAATTTTTTTTTTGTCTTAAATATTGAAATGGTCGTTCCAAACGAACATAAAAATAAACAAATGACAACCAATCAAGCATCGGTGTAATTGTACGTAATAATAAATTTGTTCCCATCGAATGAATACTTTGAGGTGGATCATACAACGCTAATGGATTATAATCTGATGGTAGAACACCATGCCAAATAAGACATGAGACTACAGTAGGAGCATTAATAATATAAGGAATATTCAAATAATCGGCAATATCAGTACCAGCATATGTTAAATAATCAATAACAGCTATTGCCGTTTTCTCTTTAAAAATATCTTCTTGAATAACATTGTACATTTGTTCATACATCTGAGGATAATAACCTTCTATTATCTTCTTTAAAAATGTCAATACGCCTAACATTGTACTAGATTCTGAAGTCATCGTTTCAAAGATTGATGTCATTTCACTTTCATTTTGACATTCACCAATATCTAGAAATTTAATTGTTGTATTCAAACAATTGCTTTCAATATATGCTTTGATATTTGAACAACTAATTATGTATATATTGTAATCAGTACCGCTGCGTTCATATAATTCCATTGCCTAACGTAATAGTGGATTTATATGACCAATATATGGAATTGAAATAAATAAAGCTGTCTTTGATTTTTGATGTGTAGATAAACAAATAGTTATAGAAAATATTAATAAAACAATACCTTGTTTGAACATTATCCTAAATATAAAGATAAACATTATATGACAAGTAGCGCGAATTCAAGAGATTCACTGACTCTTTTCTGAGGGAAGAGAAATCTATCATTCTATGCTTCACAAGAAAATACATTCCGAAGTTGTAGGAGTGTTTTCATCAACAATATACCAGCTAGTATCTCATGCTTCCAATATCAAAACTAGTGCGGAAAATCAAGTTTTCGTAACAGTATCACATTAATCTGGCTCAAGTTGCAATATATCTGAGAAAAGGTACTACATTAAAACCATTATCAAAAATCATGTATTCTCCACTAGTTCTTTACTAATATACCATGAGTGACGCATCAAAATTTAAAAGAAAGTCTTCTCATAACGCTATTATAGCGATCTGATCAATTATTATTTTGAGAATAACTTCACTTGAAGAAAAGAAAAGATCATACATGATAGTTTAAACAACATTTGATAAAGAGATTCACACTTCATATTAAGATGCATCGATTGTTTCAAATTAAAATAAAATATAAATGATTAGTGTATGCATTTTATAGACACATAGCAACAATTTTTCGAATAATAAAATGCATTTTCTTACACTTTCGATTTTATTTCGAATTTTGAAGTAAATTCTTATCTCTTAAGTGTTGCGTCATGTGAACAAATGAATATAAAGATAACTCGTCATACTTACGATAGAAATTAATTCTGGAATGTATTGAAGTTGTTTTTATGTATGTAGAGAGTAAGCTATCTTGTGTATTTCTGTTGAATGAAGTTACTTGGTTCCTTTTTAAAGTAACGTTGACCACGCAAATCAATCAACCGTGCTCTCTCCTACACACAATGATAAGATACGTAGGTATGTCTTTCGTGCATGGTTTTTTTTAACACCATGCTGCACTATACAGTTTTGTCTTTCCTTTCACATTCTTTGCTTGATAAAAGAAAAATCCAACGCGTATATTAATAGGACATAGGTTTTTTAGTGGTTTTTTTTTCTCTTTCTTCAGTCAGGTCTTTTTCCCACCATGAATGACTGTTTTTCTCATCATGAGTCAATATTCCCCATCATAAGTCAATTTTCTTCGTTTTTTAATATCATATTTCCACTTTCTCGAGGATGAGAATAAGTGCCCTAGTTGAACTTTCTTTTCAAACGCTTGATCTGACTTGATCTCAAGATGTGTTCATAGCGCATAACTTTCTTTGCATTGACAGGAGCTTGAATGCTACCATGAATCCTGCGTCAAGATCAAGATAATCATGCGCTTCACAAATAACGGTCAAACGAATGGATCGTTTAGAAAACAATGAATTTGAATAAAATAACAATGGCTTCTCTATTCGAGATTAATGCTTTGAATACTGAACCAAATTTATGAAACCTGTTACAAAACTACCTAGGTAACATGATGAAGCGCATTGACAAATTTCAATTAAGAAAGCACGTGACCATATGAAGACTAGTACATTTTGTGATTATTACATTTTAATAAAATATTGCTATTATAATTACTGAAATATTTATCTATTTTATCACTACTACGCGTATTTTTTGTAATATAACAAATAAAACAATTTTCTATAAAAAGATTAATACAGCAAAAGTTGCATATTATATTCGTCTCTTTTCTCTTTTTGGTACTAAAATAAGTGCATTGTCAATAAGTTGACATAAATTGTGGTATATCAGAGCTTTGTGTCTTCGGAATGCTCGTTTTAATAGATTTCTTCCTCTGTTTTCTCATATGCTAAATGACTGTCTATCATCTTCAACTACTATAATTACCTATAAGTGCAGTACTAATAGACAACATATTAGTCTAATGTACTAATAATAGAATGAAAAAAGTAGCCGTAGTGAATGAAAGAATTGACTAATGGTATATTTAGAAACTGCAAAAATAGTCTTATCTAGTTTTTCTTTGACTTTCCCTGAATTCAACCCACTTTATCTTCCGATCAGAAGAAAATCTCACCGTTGAGGATTGATGTAAAGAAAAGAAAGGAATTTAAACTACTATTATATTTCACACATGCTTCATGTATACAGACTTTGAACCAAAGAAAAATAAATAAGAATTCTTAAAATCCAAATTATGGGATGAAAGTGTTTTGTGGACCGAAGAAACTTTATATGTTGCACTTTCCACTCTTCTATATTTTATATCATCTGTGCATACATACGCGGATCAGTGCCACCTTGTAACATTTAGTAAAAGTATTTCTACAAGATGGTCAAAAATTCGAAGATTAGAAAATTTTTGAGATGGGACGTACGTGTTCCACCATGATTTAAAGGATTATATGACGATCTTTAGTTTTTACAACATTAAAATTTAATCACCGATTTTGAATGTCTCTTTGTTTTCTTTCTTACAATATTCGTTTTTAACTATGAATTTTCATTAATAATCGATCACTGTGAATGATAAATTGAAGAAACTATACCAATAATTAGTTCGTAATGAAATACAAGTACTTGCGCAAGAATTTCAAGTGCTTTAGTTTTTCTAAAGGCTTAAATCTTGACACAAGATGTGTTCATAGCGCATACCATTCAAACTCAAGAAAGTCAAGGATGTCATGCGCTTGCAGAAAAAAACTTCGACTAGACTAGAGCTAATATAAAGTTAATATTACACTTCAACAATGGAGTGTCAGATGGTCACAAATGAATTTAACATAAGTCAAATCGAAAGAGTGTTAATTCTATACTGTTACTATAGCAATAATGATAGAATCTCATTCGTCACTTTACACAATAGAAATCGGTCACACTTTTTTCTTTTCGTATACTTTATACAAGTAAGTGCGCACGTGTTTCACACACGTGAGTTATTTCTTACTGAAGGTTTACTAATTTCTGTAAACAAAAATGAGTACTTCTGAAACAATTATTTCAAATACTCCATATCCAAATGAACTGTTCCAAGTTTATATTGATGAAAAGACACTTCGCTCTGATAATAGGAAACGGTCTGTTCAATATCCTAGTGAATATGAATCATCAATTTATACACCTAAACGTAACCGACAAGATACGACTAGTAATAATATTGGATTTGATCACCACTCCACCCAATTTAATCAAAATCAACAGGAACCTATCAAAACATCAGTAGCGACAACCAATCCTTCCTATTTCAATAAGTACCATCAACCAAAGAAAATTCCAAATGGCTCATCAGCTCGTTCTCGCCGTGAGTCATCAAGACAATTCTTTCCATGTTTTCGTATTAGATTACAAGATATTGATAAATATCCGACAACAGAATTAAATATAATTAAGGAGCTAAATAAATATTTTAAATTAAATTTAAGTTATGGTCGTTATGCAAAATTAGCAAATAATCAAATATGTTTTCTACTTTATTCTAATACAACAACTCAGTTTGAACACCTTATGTGTGAATCAAATTGGCCTGATAGAATATGTAACAGCGATTACACTTTAGACTTTTAAAAAAAGATACCAACGTCATACTCGATTGTTGTTTTAAATGTTCCTTCTCAATGGAATGTTGAAGATTTTGGTAACGAATTAAAACAACATTATCCATTAATTGTACGCGTGGTACGTTTATCAGGCCTCGCAGCCGTACTACTTTCCTGTTTTTTTCCTGATTTTGGAAAAACGTCCTGTTTTTCCTAATTTTGGTCAAAAATCCTGAATTTTTCCTGATTTTTCATAATTCATTCGCATAGTCATTATATTCGCCTTATCATGACATATTATAATATTCTTATCTTAATTTATTTTCAAAATGCATATTGAAACATTATATATTATACAATATTTTTAACAAAAACAATATAATTTGTAAAAAAATGTTTACTTTCATCATTCATTTTTTCTTTTTTTTTCTCAATCGATTTAAATTTTCACTATTCTCAAGTAATTGAGCTTTCAAAATAGATAATTTAGCATTAGCAGCAGTTACAAGTAATTCAGCTGTACCAACATCATTGAAATCTTTACTATTCACAGCTGTGGCAAGTCTTGTACTTCCTTCTCCCAACATTTTCATTTCACTCACTAAATCTTGTTGTAAAATTTTTTGTTGGTTTAATAATTCAATTTCTTCTTCTTCTAAATGTCCTTGTTCAGCATCAGAAGCACGTTATTGAGTATTTTATTTTATTCTTCATTAGCTTTCACATAACGTGAATGTGCATCTTTTACATTTGAAATCAAAGGAGCTGTTGTTGGTACCTTAAAAACAATTATTATATTACGAATAAGTCAAATGCTTATTTACCATATGAACTTTACCACCACCAAAGAATTTAACACCATCACATGTAGCTCATAAACCATTGATAGATACTTCATTTAAGGATGAACGTTCATCGGATACAAGATGATTGTTTTGCGAGAAACCTCTCTCTACATCACTGTTTCCATGTGATAAAGACAATAAGCATTTGACGAGTTTAGTTAATGCTACATATTGTGGTGTACCAATTGGTGTATAAGTAGAAAAAACATGGTGCCAATATTCATCAATTGGTATATATTCAACAACATCGTTCAACGAGCTATGACTTCTTTTAATCCATTCTTCAGATATATCAGCCATTTCATACACGCGCCATTCAACACTAACTCGATCAACTTCTTCATTTTTTAATAAATGTGGAAGATTTCTTGCAAGGTACATGATACTAGTTCTTGATGATTCGTTTTGGGATGACCATTGAAGACATCGCAAATGTCGTAAAAAGTCATTATTCATTGGTAATGTTTTAATCAATTCTTTCTGAAACATCAAAAGAATGTAAAATATATTTTGCATCAATAACTTACTGTTATTGTAGAATAACTTTTTCAAACATCTTGAAAAAAGACAGTTTTTTTCATTGACTGTTAAACTACTAATATGTATTCTAGTAGTTTCACCAATATCAATATTCAAATTTTTCTTCTGATTGTTTTCAAGATCAAAAGAAATAGACAAGAGTTCAATTCCATTTTTATCCTTCAAAACTTCTTCTTTAACAAATGGTAACAATACATTATGTAATAAATTGTAACATTCATCATAAAGCAAATGTATCAATGGTTGTTCTTGTTGCAACCATGTCAGCACTTTTTTAAATAATGTTCGATATAAGAAGAGAATAAAATGAAATTTAACAAGTGTAAAATTATCATTTAATACAGTTTTGATACTTTGGTATTTTATATTCGATTCAAGCTTTATATCTGTTGTTGGTAAATATACAAGAAAATATTCTTTAATAATAACCCATTGATCAAGAACACGTTCAATAACAGGACCTACTTCAACCCATCGAGTATCTACAAAACGATTAACAAATCGAGAATAAACTTCGTTTATACTAGCAGCAACTAATTTAAAATCTTGTCGACGAGCAGCAGAACGTGAAAACCAAAACCAAATATCATTAAGTGCTTCATCAATTGACCATGATGTGGATTTAATACCTTTTTCGAAAAGAACCGTGTATAATATGTAATGGACATGAACTAATTGAAATAATACCAAATGTTGGTGCAGATGAACATATATTGTACAATATTGAACAAAAAATAGATATGGTAAAGCAATCAAAAAACATTACTTTTTTTTTCTTTCAGCAATTACTTCTTTATTAAGAATTTCTTCAATTGCCTTATTAACATTTGAATTATCTCTTCCTATACGAATACAATTTATGATATGAGAAAACGACAAAAAAACGATATACCAAGCATCAATATTTTTGTAATATCAATCCCATCGGCTTTCAATGAATCAATGATGGAGCGAGAAATTATATCAGCAGTGGCATGACCAAGAATGATGCTTTTATAAAAACGAACACATATACAATTTTTGGTTTCTGACCAATATCGAAAAAAAATATCCAATTGTTTACGAACACCGGCAATAGTTGTTTCATCAAAAAGCAATGTAAACCCATAAGCTTTACGTACATCTTTAATCAATTCGTTCGTGAAATAATAACCAGTTCCATGTGAAATGACGTAAGATAATTTTCGTGAACGTAATGAATAATCAGCAGCAATTTGACTATCAGGAAACATTGATCGAAAAATTTCTGGTAGAAATTGTGATGAATTAAATGAAATACCAAGTTGTGCAGTTGCCATTGACCATATACATTCAGCTCGAGTGATTTCTAAAGACAAAATAAGCATGATAGATTTCTTATATAATAATTTCATTAAATTTATCTCTATCATTTTATTTCTAATGTGCATACAGAATATTACTTTAAATAATTTTAGAGAAGCGAACTTTTACTTCAGCAGCAAACTTATTTATAGAAAAAAAGAATTTCAAATATCAGTCAATGAAATACACTGATGACTATACTGATCGATATATTATTTTCTTCTTCCTTTAAAGTGTCGTGTCTATGATATATTCATTATTTTTTTTTCTTGCTCCTCTCTATGATTATATTAAAATATGTAACATTATTCAGTCAAGTTCCCTCTCATAATGTGATGGTTCCTCATCATCATACACATTGGATAATGTCATGAAAAATGCTATAAAAATAGTGAATAGTAATTGTAAATACTTACTATCATCATGTGTTAATGCTCGTTGTTCTTTTCCAACAGTAACAAAAGGTATTTTTGTTGTATTTTCATCGATAAATCCTGTATCTATACATGTATTATTATCATCTTTATTTTTCGATAAAAGTAATGATTGATTATTTGATGCTGTAAGTGAAATAGAACCAAACACATCTTTCATACGTTGAATATGTTTTGGTCGATTAAAATGTTTCCTTAAATCACTCCATCCTTCATTAGCACAGCTAAGATCACCTGAATTGCATACGATACATTGAAATGAACTAGTAGTTTTACTTTGTTTAAGCCATCGAGAACTCACTCTACCAATATTATCTGGTTTTTGCAACCATTTTGAACAAAATGTTGTACTTTTCGGCATCAGAAAATATTTAATTGAAGGGATATATTTTTCAAAATCAAATCAATGTAAGATAATAGTAACCTTATATATGCAGAGAATAACAACAAAGAATAAAAGTATGACAATAGAAGAGAACGAAAAGTATATAAACCTGAATAAAAGAATAAGTTTATATATGATTTACACTGTTTTAAACAGCTTTAGTGCTTACTGTAGTAACCTGTATTTTGATTGTTACAAGCTATTATTATTGAACTTTCTTTGACGTCGATTTTACTCGAAAAAAGCAATATTAGAAGAAAGTTTACCTTTCCTGACTTTTATCAAAATTCCTGATTTAAAAAAAAAATTTCCTGTCCTGCTTCCTGATTGTTGAACACATGCCGCTGCGACCCCTGGTTTATTTATAAAAAGTGGACGTCCTTTATCTAAAGTTCGAGTTGATTTTTCATCGTACAAGGAACTTTCATCAATACTTAAATCTAAACGTATTTTACTTGATGATAATAATACTTCATATACTGTAGAACAATATGTACTACCAACTCAGGTTTTGCGATGTTATAATTGTCTAGCGTACGACGATCATATTGCGGCTTATTGCCCAAATAAAAATAATCCAATCTGTTTCCGGTGTGCTCAGCAGCATCCTTATGATCCAAAGTGCAGTAATCCTGTTCGATGTGCTCATTGTCAAGGTGAGCACATGGCTGGTAATCCTAATTGCCCATTTAAATTAGAAAAACGCTATGAAAAAAGCCAGCACTTAAAGTCATCAAATGGAACAATCGATTCATCAACTGTACAACGCAAAACTGCCTGGACTGCTCAATCACGAGAATATCTTTTTGGAAATGATATAATAAATGCAACACCAATGACAGGTGTCATTTCATCATCAATGGTTAATATTAATAACAACCATCAATTAGACATTTCGAAAGTCCTAAGCCAGATAAATAACTCGATGTTGCTTATCAAGCAACAACAGGAGGAACTTAATAAAAAGTTCAGTCTATTCGAAATGAATTTAAATAGTTATAATAATGAGATGAGCCATATTAAATTTTGTATAAATGATATTCTTTGCCCATTTCCTAAAGAAATCTCGAATCAAGTCTATCTAAACGCAAAAGGTGTTAGTAAACAAACCATTTCAACGTTGCATAGTAAATTAGTGGATTTTATTTCAAAAAATAATAATCAGATCAATGCGCACAATTTATCTAATATTAGACCTTATGTTCAAGATCGTGTATTATCCAATAGTGTTTGTGATCATATGACAGTTGATGAATTCCAATGCTAAAGTATTCATCCCTATTCATAAAGATTTACAAACAATTCCGACGAGAAATATTTCAAAAAGACAAATAAAAATTCTTCAACATCTCATTACTGACTGGGCCTCATCTTCAACATTAAATAATTTATTTATTAAATGGGAAAAACGACGGCAACAAACTTTTAATATGCTCAATATTGGAAATGAATTATCTTTCTTATTATTAAATATAAATAGCCTCAAACTATATCTCTATGATTTATTCGAATTATTAAACTCGATCGATATCTCTATTATTGTACTAAACGGAACGCGTCACGATGATGACACATTAAAAAATTTTTCGAAGTATTTAAATAATTATCATGTCTTTTATCAGAAAGGTACAAATGCGTTTGGTGGGGTACTAGTTGCCACACATCGTTCTAGTCCTGTACAACGTGCACTTAAATTTCAAAATGATCCTAATCTTGTTGTTCTTGATATAGGAAACTCTCCAAACAATTTTCAATTAGCAACTTGTTAGTCTCTACCTGATGAGCCTTTATCAGTTAGTCTGTTTAGCGATATAATATGCCGTAATCCAAATACGATTCTACTTCGTGATCTAAATGCTAAACATATTTCTTGGTCTGTTACACCGTCAAATCAAAAAGGAAGATTACTATTTGAATGGTTAAATGATAATTATCTACAAGTCGTGAATTAATTCGTTCCTACTTCAACACGTTCAAAAGCAGTGATTGATCTTATTTTAACACCTGTGAGCATGATCTCTGCGTCCTGCACTGTACTTCCTTCTATTGGAAGCGACCACTTTCCTGTCTTTTGGTCATCGTCACTCACAGTTACATCAAGAGAACGTCTAATCCCAATTAAACGAACATATTGGTTATTATTATATGAAATATTTATTACATACACGTCTTCTTTTTCGGATAATTTATGTAAAATTCTTCTGTCTCTATGAACGTTTTTTGGTGTTGACCTCTTCAAGTTTAACTTATGTATCGTATTGTAATATATATGAGCCCTCAATTCCACCTCAAATAGTTTATCTAATTCATATTAAACGTCAGTATCTGTATTTGGTCAAGAAAACAAAACTTCCATATTATATGTTACAGTTAAAGTTTTTCTCACATCACATACGTAAAGCACTTTACTCACACAAAAGAAGAACCTGGATTAGATA
The DNA here is from genome assembly GCA_022393335.1 of Macrotrachela quadricornifera. Taxonomy (NCBI): domain Eukaryota; kingdom Metazoa; phylum Rotifera; class Eurotatoria; order Philodinida; family Philodinidae; genus Macrotrachela; species Macrotrachela quadricornifera. Next base: position 2,885 of record JAJEKB010015790.1, on the reverse strand, counting down.
CTGTGAAACTCTAAATAGTTGTGATGTTAAACAATTTTGGAGAAAATCCAAGCGACATTTCTCATCTTATTCGCCTCCTATTGATGGAATTCTCCAGAATGGTGTAGCAATAACATCTCTGGAGGAAATGTGTCTCATCGCTAAAAATTTCTATATGGATCAATTCTTTGAACATAAAAATAATCAGTCCAAAATTGAAGTGGAGGCAGATATTATAGACCAAGAACTAGATATTGAAATTCAAAATTCAAAATTAGATCACTTTCGAATTGAATTTATTGATGTTAAAAAATCTATCCTATCATTAAAGAATAAGAATTCAATGGGTTTAGATGAAATTTCAAACAATATAATTAAGCTTCTACCTTCATCTCATATTGCATTTATTACCTCATTTTTTAATTACATGGCTAAACACATTCGTTTTCCTCAAAATTGGCATATTGCCAAAGTAATACTTTTGTCAAAAACTAAATCGTCAATTGCTGATATAAATGATACTCGTCCGATCTCACTACTCCCCTGTTTTTCAAAATTAAAGGAGAAAATCTTTTTAGTACATTTTCGTAAATGGATATAAGGTAATGGTCTTCTTCCTGATGAACAGACGGGTTTTAGATCTGGGCACAATATGTCTACAAGAATTGTAGCTATTGTTGATCAAATTGCCCGAGGTCTTGCAGTTAATACTGCTACAGCGGCACTATTCATCGACTTCAAGATGGCCTTTAACCAACTTTGGTTTAAAGGCCTATGGGTAAAGTTAAGACACCTTAATTGCCCTTTATATATGATTTCCTGGTTACGTAATTATCTCATTGGACGCTCAGCATTTATTGAAATAAAAGGACATAAATCAACATCTTTCTCATCATTGAAAGGAGTGTCGCAAGGATCGTGTTTGGGTCTTGTTCTATCCATCATCTTTCGTTACGATATATTAAATGCTGTATCTAGTTTACGTTTCAAACATCTATTTGCTGACGACTTAGCAGTTGTGGTATCTCCTTCAGTCATATTGTTATCAGATATGCTTATTCGCTATCTTTCGAAGCAGATCACGAACGTAATTAAAGATTTGTATCGGTACTCAATTACCTGGAAACAGCCTCTAAATTTCAAAAAAACATACTGGACTCTTTTTCACCGGATGGTATAACCAAAGATTCCTGTTATACATTGTGATAAAAATGTTATTGAGCATGTTTCTTGATGCTAGACTTTCTTTCATTTGTCATATTGACTATATTAAAACTAAAACTAACAAAAATATCAATGTGTTTAAGCGTCTAGCACCCACACGAATGTTATCCGACAAGACTTCGTTTAAGCTATATGATGCTTATATTCGTCCTTATTTCCATTCTATTTTTAATATCCATCCAATTTTATCCCGGACCAAACAACAACAACAACAATAACTGGAATCTTCAAATCGCAAAATATTTCGTAGTATAAACAGATGGTATGATGCCACTAACGACAAGATAATTAACCATCCTACCTATAAATCAATTGAATCACTTACTCGGATACATTACACGAAATTATTAACTACTATAATGCATAGTAATCCTGCGGTGATTGCAGACTATATTCAACAGAAGATGTACTTATTATTCTTAAGAGAATACTACACTAATCCAGCCCTCTCGGAAGAAAAACGGACCATCGTAGATAAAGGAAGAACTTCAAATCGCATGTTGTTACTACTAACATCTTGCGAACCTTCTCTATTCGATTATTTTTTTTGTTATAATGAAGAATTGATATAAGATGTATGTTGTTGACAAATGCCTATTGTGTTAATATAAATTCATTCCTTCCATTTTTTTACGTCTATCATTGTATACTTCTTTCATAAGTGACGACATGCAGAGTAAAAAAGCCTTTTACTTTATCTTTCCTTCTTTTCCGGTTACAACTTGATTAATCATAACTGTATTCCTTTCAAATGTTTGACTTTATCTTTTTTTTTTAAAATCTATATCAATTAATATACTCTATTTTGGTTTTTTTTGTATGACTAAAGAGACGATGTTCGTCTAAATCTTCCTTCTTTCTTCTCCCTACTTATTTATTTAACATTCTCTACTCATAATTACAAATAAAGCAATATGCTACTACTACTAATAATAATAATGATAGAATCTATTTTGAAGCATGAAAATGAGGGACGATTATATAAAGCATACTGTAATCATGATGTCGATCTTGCTTAAAGGTCTTATCAAAGGGTTTAATTGTATCTAGAGATATTGTATTCAAATGATCCAGAGATTACAACTAAAATATTTGAAGCTATATTCAAGTAATGCTCATCTTACAGATTCATGAACTCTTTTGTAAAAGAATGCTACTTCTTCCTGATGTCACATCAGTAGGCCCAGACACAATCGAACCTTTAGAGGTTTTGAATAGCTCTCTGTCGTCTATCGTTTGAGCATATGCATGATCAAAAAGCCATTTGACAGTTGGCGAAGTTTCCTCGTATAAAAATCAAAAAGTTGAAACGCATTGATGATAATCTGCCTCCATCAAATTTATATACTAACCTTATAACTTTCTTCCAATACTATAGAGTTGATAGAATGAAAGAGTAATTTTATTGTTCTGATGTTTCAATACCATGAGTAGGAGTTCTTTTTTTCTCATTCGGAAAATTTCTGACGATTATTGTGAGGATTTTTGTAGCAATATAGGTTTGAATAAGTTTATTTACAACGGCTACTGTCGTAGTGCCTTTTGTTTTGTTATGGATATTGTGATGTACAATCATTTTTATCAAATGGAAGAAAATTAAATATTGAAAAATCTCTTATACTTTTTGAAAGATACTCGCATGGTTGAGTTTATTTTAAATTTAAATTTATTTCAATAGTATA
>JAJEKB010015785.1:0-26473 GCA_022393335.1 Macrotrachela quadricornifera | reverse complement strand
TAATTGAATGCTTGCACACATACACCATCTCATCTGTTCCATTGTTTCCAAATATATGAGAGGCTCAATTTGAGTATCGAAAGATGTCGCTCAACTTTTGTGAAGAAAATATTCTATATTTAAATAAATGAATACATTTATATATCAATTTTTTTTCATTGAAATATGTTTAAAAGACAATATATCATACAGCACATTTTGTCTTCCTTTATTTAATAGTTTTATCAAGGTAATATTGGAAAAAAAAATTAGTGACTTACAGAATTTCTTCCGTCCTATGAAAATATTCTTGACGCTGCTTCAAACAGTAGACATTTACCGTGCAATGAAATTAAATATAACAGAGAGCAGTATGTAATACATGAAAAAAATATACATCATTGCCTGAATACTAGTATCAAAGAGTATCACATATTATTTGAACAGAAAAACCAAATTTTTCTTCTATGAAATATTAGTCTCATTAATTTTACTCTTAACATAAGAGTATCCCATTGAAAAATATTTAACTAAAAATCGTGATTATTCTTAATTATTGTCAAATTAATCTGATTGTTTGTGAAAAACCTGCTATTTTTCAGATAAATCCGATTGAAATCGATTATTTCATATTCAATCAGATATGGGTTGAAGTTAAAGTCAATGTGAGTATTTCAGTTGGATTCAAGCTACTAGATAAAGAAATAGAATCATATTTTCGTTTGTTTAATTGTAAAAGACCTTGTAAAATCAGCTGGTGACAAATTTTTACCTATACATCATGTGTTTGACTTTGACTATCCTATCTCTCTTTTTTTGTGCTCAATTTGATTAGTTAAATGGTAAGATTGGTTTTACCATAATAAGTTTTAATCAGTTATCATACTGGAAGATCTACTATGGTGCATGGTATATTCAACATACCTCATCTTTTTGCATGTTTGATAGCGCGTAAACACTCGCTTTTGACCTTGTTTGTGTGACAAAAGAAACGTTTTTCAACTTTGTAATAGACAAAATAATAACATAAACTTTATGAATCATGAACTAGATCAGGAAAACGAAAAAAACAGTGTTCATGATTGAGACTTTCGAAAAGCACTACTTTCTCTGTAAAATTCTTGACATTATTACTTTGTTATTGTGAAATTTTTAACTGGAAAATGAGGACAAGGTGATTATAATTGGTTAAGTGCCTTTAATCAAATTTAATCGATTATATGTAATAAAAAACATAAAATGGTATATGTAAGGACTACTTTATATATAAAACTCATATTTTCCTATGATGCATAACTTTAAAAAAATCAAGACGAATCGATTTTAATGTTTTATACGCAATAAAACGGTATGTGTAAGGTCAAAACTTTATATAAAAACCCAGAATTTTATATAAGACGTAGTTTTAAAGAAATCAAGACCAACTGATTTTTAATCGATTATATGCCAAATGATGAAAAGTTTGATTTTGCGATAAAATCCTTTTCTTTAAAAAAATTTAACTCGTAGCAAAATTAACTTTCACAAATACTAGCGGTGCGGACGTATATACTTCTATACACTTCTGTCGCTATACTGCTATACCTCTATGGTTCTATGGTCCTAAACCCGTATACGTCTATACAACTGCGCCTCTATATCTCTATACAACTATGGTTCTATACATCTATATCTCTTTACCACGATGACCCTATGCCTTTATAGAACTCAGGATTTTACTGTAATACATTCAAATAAAAATTCAAGACAAACTGATTCTAATCAATTAAACTATTTTAAGCAAATTTGTTATATTATGTGAAGCAAAAGCTGAATATTACCTTTAGTATTATCTTAACGCATTCGAAGTACACAGTGCGTTATAATATAGTTCTACTTGGTATGTTTCAATATTTACAATATGTGATCAAATTTCTTTATTTCTTTTATGTTAGATATTAGTATGAGGTATGCGAAGTATTCAATACATAATGACAATGGTTCTTTCTGGTATGTTTTAATATTTTCAATACGAGATCGGATGTTCTTTGCTTTTTATATTTTAAACTTTAAGATAATATATGCAAAGTTTCAATGTATTATGGTTATGATTGTATTTGGTATGTCTTTATATTTGCAGTATGAGATTAGATATTCTTTGTTTCTTTTGTTTTAGATTTTATTACAATATATGTGAAGTATTCGATGCAGTGTAAATATGGTTTTATTTGGTATACTTTGATATGTTCAATATGAGATCAGATACTTTTCTCTTCTTATATTTTAGGCTTTGGAACAACATATATGAAGCAATTCAATGCATTATGTTTATGATTTTATTTGATATGTCTTCGTATTTACAGTATGACGTCAGATATTTTTGTTTCTTTTATTTAAGATACTAGAACATTAAAAACCGGTAGACGTATGCCTTACACAAGTAAACAAATACCTCGACTATTTTCATGTATTATGGTGTGACCTGATGTAATTTCAAAAATGTTATTCTTTGAATTTTATCGAATTGATTGACAAAGGACCTCGTCGAACCCAGATTGAAATCTGTCACTACACGGAACAAAGATAGGGTAATGATTTTCTAAATACCTGTATATCATGATATATAAGCATTTAGAAAATTATTACCTTATCTTTGTTTCATGGAGTAGAAGATTTCAATCCCTATCCAGCGGGGTCCTATACTGAATTAAATGGAAATTTTCATCAATCTATAATCAGGCGATAAATTCATTTACATGGATTTCAATCAAAGCTATATTGATTAAAATAACAATTAAAAACTGTATAAGTTGAATTTTCTGACGATTATAATAGATTTATAATCAAATTTTACTTGATGGTAATCAGATTAATATCAAGTGAAATTTGATGATAAATTTCGAACTAATCGGATTCTAATCGCAATTTTTTTTAATGGGATGAATGCCATGTTTAGTTCATTTAAAGCGAATACAAACAGAATTACATGAATTCAATCGTTACTTTATTAACTTCAACCTTCTCAATAAGACAAAAAAAGAACATAGATTAAAACAAAAAAATAAGTGGAACATGTTTATAAAGTTCAATTTTTCTCTTGTCCACTTTGCCATTTTCCCATATCTTCTGTATTAATTTCTTCTTTACCATCATCTTCTCTATCTTTTGTTTCTTCTTCCCCATGATCTGCTGCTTCCTTTGTATTTGATACCAATAAACCTGAATCAACACAACGCTTAACATGTAAATCAGCTTCTTGACGATCTATTGTTGATAAAACACCGACTAATTGTGCCAAATCACCTGATTGAAAGCATTCAAGTAATGTCTAAAAAGGGCATTCATTAAGCAGGTGCTCCACCGTAAATAAGCTATACATTTAAGCTGGTGCTCCTCTTAATAGAGAAAGTGCTCCACCGTCTAATTTGTATATTACATATGAACGTATAGATAATGTCATTTACAGAACAAAAGTGTTCCTTGCATAATTGATATCAATCAAAATGATGGAAATAAATTTAATCAATATAGAGAAAATCAAATCAATTAGAGTGCTAGTTTAAAGTACAATAATTACGAAAAATGACAAGTTACTATAAAAGAGAGATGTTTTTCACATGTACACTCACTATCATAATGGCAATTCCTACGAATAATCGCGACTTTTATAAAATACTCAATGACAATAATTTACTATCAGAATTTATACGTGAACAAAATCTTGCTCAACGAAGTGATCAACAAGTTTGCCATTGTGGTTCGGTGATGACAGATGGCTCAAGAAAGAAGAAATTGAAAGAAGACACAGTCAAAATTTGTCCTATAATGCGTTGCACAAATCGAGAATGCCGAAATCAATTGAGTATTCGTGAAAACACCTTTTTCTCGTATACTGATATATTGGGTCGTCCAAATTGTAAACTCGATATACAAACAATTCTAGAAATGATATGGTTATGGTGTCAGGCAATTCCATTCTCGACAGTTGCCAGCATGGTACAAGTTTCAAGTTCAACTGTCATCGACTGGACTAATTCCCTGCGTGAAGTGAGTTTACTTGTTATTTTTAAAATAATATCCACCATGAATGCTCGATTTTTAGGTGTGCCCGGAAGCTTTGAACAATGCGCCACAAATGGGTGGAATAGGAGAGATTGTGCAAATCGACGAGTCGCTTTTTAGAGGAAAACGAAAGTATAATCGGGGTCGCCTTTTATTAAGCAATCAAAACAATAATAATAATAATGTCGTTGCGCAAGGTTCTGATTCAAGTTCAAGTGATGAATCAGATGGCAATAATACTACAGCTCCTCCAAATAATAATCGTAATTATGGAAGAAGATTTGATGGTAAGAGTATTGAACCTTGAAAAAATTTCGAAACATTGTTTTTGTTCAGGACCCTGGATATTTGGTATCGCACAGCCTACGATCGATGGGCATGAAGTGCGATTCTTTCATGTTGAAAGACGAGATGCGCCAACGCTTACTACAATTATATGGAAACATGTCTATTCGGGCACTAACTACCATCTGGTTTGACAATTGAAAAGCGTACTCTGGTTTGCAAACAAGATTTGGATACGATCATCAAACAGTCAATCATTCAGGAAATTTTATAGATCCTCATACCGGATGTCATACTCAATTAATTGAATGTTTATGGTTACACACTAAGACAAAAATTCTTCGAACTATGCTTGGATCTACATTGTTGAATTCTCATCTTGCTGAATTCTGGTATCGATCTGTTTATAAGAACACGTTCTCCTCAATGTTTGAGGATATTAAACGTTATCGAATGAAATAATTTCTCTCACTATAATCTTAGTCATATCTTACTTATACTTGTTTCGTTTTTTTTTTGTTAATATATCAATGTATTCTGACTTAACTAGTAGTATCAGCTATCATCAGCGCATAGCAATCACGGGAGGAACACTATACTCATGAGGAATTCTTTCGTTCTGTAAATGACATTTTCTATACGTTCATATGTAATATACAAATTGGACGGTGGAGCACTTTTTCTATTAAGAGGAGCATCAGCTTAAATGTATAGCTCATTTACGGTGGAGCACCTGCTTAATGAATGCCAATTTCGATTTTTTATTTCAGTTGTAGAAGTTAATCATACTTTGCGAAAAATTTGTTGATGGCTTCAGATGAATTTGGTGCTGTTTGATTAATTAATGCATTGCTCGATTTAATGATCATCAATTGATTACTAACTATATATGTTCCAATAAAATCCTAAAAATTAATTTTTTAATTCAATCAATTTTGAATAAAAAACAAATCTTACATTATCGCTTTCCAAATCTATAAGCCATGATTTTAAATAATCGATCGTTGATTGAGATATTAAATTTACATTATTATAAATAAATTCACGTGAACAATCAAGATCCATTAATGCAGCAAAATTATTTATTATTTCATTTGGATATTTATTAATATTTGGAACCAATTCTACAAAAAAAATTCAATTTTTAATGGTAATAAATTGTATTCAACTTACTATACGTCGTTACTGCTTTGTATTTAAATAAATCTTCAGAACGATCATCAACAGAAACTGAAGTCATTTTTGATTTTTTTCTAACTAATCATTGTTGGTCGACTTAATACTGCTTCAACAAAATTTCCAAATGCAAGCTAAATACAGTGATTTTATTAGAATTTTTTAAAAATTTTAATTTATATTTTACTTTATCAACTAATTCGTCGTATATCGGATCATCACCTTCAACCATATTAATCTGAAAAGAATAAGAAATCGGTTTAACTTATCATCAATTAGAACTAAATATACCCAGGTCGAAAAAGCACGATCGTAAATGGTTGTATACGACAAAATACGTCTAGAAATCACCGTCATACATGATTAACGTATACGATCTCATACGTCCAAATACGATCACCGTATACGTTCAATATAAACGACTATCGTGCACGACGGTAGTAGACGACTGTGTACAGTCGTAAATTAATCGTTAACTGAGATTTATTTCAACAATGAATTGTATGCAAGATAGTATACTGAAATTAAAAATTCTTTATTTATTTATTTTATTTTGATACAATATATAGTGAATTAAATATAAATGAATTTATTACAATCAAACTTTTATTTATTGTATTTCACTGTATTTAAACAGTACTATTTAAATGCAGCGATATATCACACTAATTTAACAAACGTATTCCTGCAGGTTTCAGTGCAACAGATTATCATTTCGCAGCTGAAAAATACGATGGATTTAAATGGAATGATTCAATTTCGTATTTTCACAACCATACAGAGGGAACCACTACTTCTGTTATAACAAATAATAAACAACACTTACACCATTAGCATTTATAAGACGCTCATGATAATACATCTTTTACCTAAAAGTTACTCGTTTACAAACAACATTTAACATCAAACTGTACTTCAGGTTATTTAAGCATCCATAATCATCGAACATTTCCAAGTTTTAATACTGAAACTGTGGTTATACTCAAACGATAGTATTTATTTTCTCAATTGTATACGTATATTTTGTAATTTAATATATGTATGGCTACAATCTCTTCCATCAAAAGAAATTTAACAATGGTACAAACTCAAAATACTAGAGCCGGAAAGTATGATTTATTAATTATCACTTTCTGTTATTTTACATCCGATTGATTTATTACATTTTAGCTTCAATATATTTTTGATAACAGAAATCTAACGCTTACTATGCATCACACTGCAGTTCACTTTTCATTCGTCTAGAACATCATAATTCATTTATTATTTCATTTTATGTGGAATGAACATAACGATACTAGCAATGAATTGATTCTTAATGTTAAGTGGTTTTTTTTAATTATATATTATTTGATTTACGACGATATTACCAATGTGCTAAATTTAAATGATTATTTATTTATCTGAATTTAATTATTATTCACTTTACAATGATATGAGCAATGGATCGAATTAAAATGATTATTTATGTGATAGTATTCATCACTTGAAGCACAATGATATTAACATTGGTTTGAATTTAAATGATGATTTGTATATTTGAATTTATTACTCAGCTTACAATCATATTAACAACGAATTGAATTTAAATGAATATTTATTTATATGACACTATTCATTCCTTGCTTCACAACGATATTAACAACGGATTTAATTAAAACTATTATCTAGTTATATGGATTTATTTATTACTCAATTTACAATATTAACAATGCATTAAATTAAAATGATTATTTATATGATACTGTTCATCACGTGATGCACAATGATATTAGCAACAAGTTCAATTTATATGACTATTTATTTACTTAAATTGATTTATTACTCAATTTATAATTATATTAGCATTAGATTGATTTTAAATGATAATTCTCTTTCTCGTAGAAAAGAGTCTTCCAAACATAAACTGTCTGCTTGCTTGTGTGTCCGCACAAGGTCAAAAAACATTTTATTAATATTTTTTATAAGGGTTGACCGAAGGGTAATCGGGGTCGAGGAACTCGAATCTGATGTTAGTTTTTCAAAATTTTTTTTCGGATCCATTTTTTTACACAAAAGATCACTTTTTTTACAAAAATAAATTTTTTATAAGGGTTAACCGAAGGGTAATCGAGGGCGAGAAATTCAAATCTGATGTTAGTTGCATAAAAATTTTTTGAATCTCAATTTTTGAAACAAACGACAAATTTTAAACAAAAAGTATTTGTTTTTATGAAGTTTGGTGAAAGGCAGTTGAGGTCGAGGAACTTGAATCTGACTTCGGTTTTTTTAATTTGATAAATGAATAGTATGATAGTAGTTTAGAAACACGTTTTATACGAGAAAGAGCTGAACGAGTCTTTGAACGAGCGTTATATATATATATGTAAATTTATTTATTACTTAATTTACAATGATGTTAACAAAGAATTTAAATAAAATGATTATTTAGTTATATGCATTTATTTACTATCCAATTTACAACGATATTATCATTGAATTGGATTAAAATTTCTCAGATTTCAAATCATTGAAATAATCATTGAATAAACTCTCTGTGGCAAAGACACCAAATACGAAATAGCTAGCTATTCATTCAATGATCCACATTCAAGATCATACATACATCATAAAATACAAAGTTCATGGTATGGAAAACGAATTGAATTCATTGATTATTTATTAGAATCCAGGTTTAAATTGAAATTGTTTTGAAATATTAGGCGTTATTGAGTAAGAGTGTTCTCGATGCGACATAACTTTTTCTTTTTCCACTAACGCTTTCAGGTGATTAAACCACGATGCTAAACGACCTGGGTAGTTGGCTGATTTTGTGATGATTGATTTTTTCGATTCTTTATAACGAACGATAGCGTGTGTTGACACAGGGCGAGGTGTGCTATTGGAATTTACAATAGTAGATGAGTCTAATGTTTGAAGTTCTTCTTGAGAATGACTCCTTTCGCAGTTGATGATTAACTGACGACGATTTCCATTATCGTGATCATGATCATTGTGAGTACTATTATCATTAGGAAAACTGATTCGAGATATTCCAAGATCCTTGAAATGTTCTCGATAGAAATTTATTTTGTCATGAGAAACAATCATTTGTATACGAATACTTGAAGTGTTTTTAAGTAGACGGATAGCTGATTTTTGAGCAGCGGTTTTAACTGATAGATCATGTGGATTGTCACAGAAGAAAAAAAAGTCGGTATAGTAGGCTGATTGTCGTGCCATTCTGTTAATAGCGGCAGTAATGCAGTGTAATACATTAGAATGCGCGGATTCGTAAAATTCGATCTTATTAATGGTATTTGAAATCTCGTCAATATTTATTTTGATAGTCTCACAGAATGGTATGAGCGGAGGATCTTCAAGTTTTTCATTGCAAATATTCACTTCAATTATATCACCTTCGTGAGCGCTATTAACCAGTTTTTATCCGTTGCATGATATTTTTCTTTATATCTTTGATTCGTTTAGATGTTTCGATTGTTTTGCTTTTAAGAATAGTTGTAGCAATTAGAATATAAGTACAACGTTTTTTCTTCGACGAAAAATTGTATTTCATATTTATTGAAGGAGTAAGATCTGGTTTTTTCGATGGTGTCGAACAGATTGGTCTAAAACCATTCTAAAAAAGAAAACAGACACTTCTTATCGGGCAACTGTCCATAATGAAATCAGACATTGTCTTCTGGAACGTAGAAACAAGTATCATCAATTTTGTGTGTGATCAAATTTCTTAGACGATTATTCTAGTTAACTATTGTTAAAACAGTACATATTATAGGAGAGAGACGGAAGAGCACTAAATCTATTTATATGTGTAGTTTTATAACTATCAAACATATGCTAACTAACCCTTTCAGAGAGAAAATCAATATAATATCTTCTTCTCAAAGAAAATAGATATGACTGAAAATATTTTCAGATTTAAATTTACTGAAAAGTTTGCCAACGAATAGAAAATAAGGAGTAACGTTTACCCTCAGATTCAGTTTATAGTTTATAAGACATCTCTGAACTGTATCGAATAATTTTATGAATTTATTTACCAATTCATCGACTGAAAATAATGGTACAGGACATATCACATCATTATCTTGATTATGCGACCATAGAATAATAAGAGGTTTTAATGTTCTTTTGTTCTCTTGACTTTCATTAGGTGAAGGATAGAAGACTCGATTGAGATGTCTGTATGTATGATCAGGATTGTCATGGAGCTCTTGTGTTGAAAGATCTGGATATACAGATTGAATCGGAATTTTAATAATTTCAGCTAGAATTATTAAAACGAGTAGTGTGAGAGTATTGGGCGCATCCGGCTACGAAAAAATGATGTAATTATTATTACTTGCTTTCTCTTCAGTGAAATAAAATTTTCCTTACAAGTTCTTTGTCATGAACAATATTTGATCAGTATGAGCTGGTTTGTATATCTGGGTTTATTAAAGGTTCTAGAAGCTCCTGATTATCATTAATATAATTCGGTAGTTTTAATAATGCATTGACTAAAAATCGAAGCTTTAGTTTATGAATACTCTCCTTCATTGAAAGACCAAGCAATGATGCTATAGCTCGAAATATAGCACCACTATCATTTACTATTTCTACAGGTACCAATTTTCTTAAGTGAGCATTAGCATCTTCATCGGTTAGCTGTTGTAGATAGGTTATGGCCATCGTAGAACTAATCTGATGTATATCAGCATTAAATTTTATTGGATAGTAAATTGGCTCAGGATAGTCATGAAGATGTACTACAATTTCTTTGCATTGTTGTTTTAAAGTGTTGAAGCCCTTCTCTGAGTATATTTCTTGAAGATTATGATAAATTTCCTCGAAAAACATTTGTTGCTTCTTATCTTGAGGAGAAGAATAATACAATAGAGAAATACCGTATTAAAATATCTTGTTGATAATTTTATAAACGGTCATGCGCTTTTATTAATGTGTCTTCTTTTCTCTTCTTAAATATACAATATTCCTTATCTCTTCTATTCGTAAAAAGTCTCACTTAAAAATTTCTAACATAGCAACATCCATGAGTCTTTTATTGCGCAACTTTCACTGACATTGAAACTACCCAGTATGAAAAATTACGAATCCGTTTAGATTTTTAATTCGGATAAAAAAATATTTTAAAAAACTTCATTCTTTTTATTTTTTATCTAATGTATCAAATATACGATTTAAAAAAGTGAAACTTTTAGCAGACAGGCTACGGCAGTGTCATATCCCAAACACTGTCCTCATCTTGCATTACTTATGTCTTGATCATATCATGTTCATATACGGATAATAATACTCGAAAAATAGTAGTAGAAAAAGTAGCAAAGGGATGTATTGTGAAAGGATAATTAATTAACATAGAAAAAGAAGTATAATGTCATGTTCATCTTTTTCAATAAAATCGTATCTCTCGAAACAAATCAACTGTGTATGTATACTTAATTCTGGATCATTAAAATGAATAATTATCAAGATGCAAAATTACTATCTTGAGAGGGAGAACAAGAATGAGAAGATATTGTCATTTAATTAGAATATTCGTTTATAAATCAATACAAAAATCAAATTGAGTCTTGTAATCGTTATCATCATATCGACTCAACTAAAGAATTCTATCAATCAATGTTGATAGAATTCCAGTAGACATAGTTGTTTGTATCTTGCAGAGATTTGATCCAATTTTGAATATCTCTTAAAGGCTTTCTTAGTTAGTTTAACTTTGAATGAATGAACACCAAATCAGTAAGAGCACCAGTTAGCATTGATCATCTCTGATGACCATATTAATTAGAATATAAATCATTTTCAAAGAAAAAAAGACAAGAGAGATTTTCAATTGTTGGAAAATAAAATAATTAAAAAATTTCAACAATTATATAAGTAGACAACTATGGGATAAGAGATGATTCATTAGTATTAAAATTCTTTTCGGTTTCATGAACCATTCAAAAGCATATCGATTGAATTAATATCTTTGAAAAAATTCAGTAAATTGAATAAGCATAGGTTATTTAATCAAAAAAATTTATTTTAAGAATATCCGAAATTCTAGCTAAATTTGAAAAAAGAAACAAAGCATGCAGATGTCATTCGAAGTATGAAAGATCAAGGAGTGAATTTCTGTTGGACATCTTCTTTAGATAAATGACGTAGGTATCATCTTTTGAGCTTAATAGATACTTCAATTCGATTAATGATTTAATGCGTCTTTTTAGTAGTTGTCGAAGGATCGGAAAGCGACCTTTCATTTTGTGTGTAACCTGAAAAACACGAGGAGCAAATTTTCAATGCGATATATGAATAAAACATACTTTATTGGTCAGTTGACTATGTTCCATCGTTTGGTAACCCTTCATAATTCGTATAACAGCCGCACCAGTTTGACTTCAGCAATCACTTTCAATCTTCTCCTGATTTTCGTTCTCTTCCAAAATGCCCATCAGATTTCTCTCGGTTTGACTTCAATTTGACACGATGAGATTTTGACATAAACGAATCTTTAATAGAAAACTGATCATTCGCTTGAATATTATTGTTTTGAGGCTTTTTAAGACGAATATTGTGTATTAATTTACTAATCATTAATGAATGTAAGGCAAATTGAAGATGTTTCTCATTGCTATTGATCTGTTGATGAATCTCCTGAAAGAAATAGTATTATTGAAGTGAAAAACTTTTGTCGATTATTCGAATGAAGAATGTCAAACAAATCTCATAGGTTTATAATTCTCTTCTATTAAATGTCATAAAAATGATCATTGGATAGGACTGAAACTTGTAGCCTATGTTTTCCTTCTTTGTTCATTTGTATCATTATCGATTGAGAGATTCTCCTTCATGTATCGATTGTAATGTCAAACGACGACAATCATGCGTATTCAAATAGAAATTTGTAACACAGATAGAATTCATTGACGAGTGGTGAAAGATTGCATTGATACCTTGTAGATTGAATCGGTCAAAAATCTGTTGTTAAAAGCCGCACAAAAAGATCGATCCTTGCTGAATTATTTGCTGTCTGAGCAACAGAAGATTGAAAAGCATTTATAATAGCGTTTGAGACTAATATAACGGATGCGGCAGAATAAATGTTTCTCTTAGTATTTTGCGAATATCTCTTTCAGATTTAGATGTATATATATGAATTCTTTTTTTAGAAGATAGCCTATGCAGATTTCTACAAAACCTAGCGAAAAGAGTTCTTCTAACGGATGACTGTAGAATTATATTCAGTCAACCCTGCAAAATCCTAAAATGGTCCATCCTCAAAAACGTATTTTTATATAGCTAATTATTTCATTTCATCTAGTCAAACAGGTACAAGACTGCTGTAATGCAAGTTTTCTGTATTTTTATGTGTGCTCTTTCTAATAAAACTCAAAGGAAGAGATTTGGATAGAATAGAGAGTTTCCAGGAGTCCATCTTCTTGGAAAGCGAGTTGAAATCATCGATCTCTCTCGTTCTATGTCTTAAGCATTATAGAAAAACATTTCGTAGCATTCTGTTCCTGTCGAAATAATAGAGAAAATATTTTCTTTCAACTTAGTAGTGAATTTAAATATGTAACAATTTTTCCATTTAACGTAACAAAATTAAAATCGTGAAGGATCTTAATGTAACATTCTCAAAACAAAAAATAGTAGAGATCAAAGAAGAGGTGTTTTTAAGAAAATTGACAGTATATCAAAACGAAGTATCCGTTCAGCTGATAGAGCTTTTCACGAGCTACAAACTAGTCTAGTAAATATAAAAGACAGTGCTTTGAAAGTGGACTATTTTAGAGCATTGTAGTGTTGACCGAATATAATTCTATAATCATTCGTTAGAAGAAGTCTTTTCGCTAGATTTTGTAGAGAATTCTATTGGCTATCTTTTGAAAAAAAGATTCAAATATATACATAAAAATATTAGATACTGAAGTGAGATTTCAATAGTTTTTAAGAGATACACGATGACCTACAAAAATTTTTGTGCCCTCTCAGAAAAATTACTCTTTCTTGATTGTAACAAATCTAAAAATGTTCAATCTTTGTCATCTAATCCTTTATGACAAAGCAAATTTTACCATAAATTTTCATATCTCTATCTTCATAAATAAGAGAAATATAAAGGTTAACATTTTCGAAGTTTTTTTCCATGACCCAAAAATAACAAACATAAAGTATATGCATGAAAACATGGAGAAAAAGTGTACAAAAAACCAGTGTCAAAATCCATATATATTCGAAGAATGATGTAGAATAGCATTACATTCCAGTATTAGTTGGATATTTATAGTATATCTTCATATCTGCTTTTAATATTGGTTGTTTGAATCTAAGTCTATGACCCTTTTTTCTACAATTCACTACTAATAAACTTTTATCAACATTTCCATGTCAAGATTTTTCAACAAAGCTACTATTTTTATGAAATATTTATGTCCCAAAAATACGAAAAATCTTATAGAAAAATTTTTAACACTACACAATTTACATAGAGAATGGACAACAAATAATATTGTTAATAAACTACAAAATAATAATTATTCACTATCACAAATAATGCCTAATCTCATTCGGTATATATAAAGTTAACTGTATACATTATGTATATGCCAATATATTGATTTCTATTTTTAGATCATGAAAAAACATTTTCGAAAATGTTAACCTTCATATCTCCTTCATTCATAGGGATACAGATACGTAAATTTTAAGAAAATATTTCTCTTATCGTAAAGAATTTGATATCAAAGTTTAGGCATTCTTGAATTTGTTATATACAAAAATAAACAATTATTTTGAGTGGGCCAAAAACTTATGGATTACTATCTACATTCTTTGTACATTTCAATTGAATTTCATTTTTTTTTAAAATCATAAGTTAACTAAGACACTTTGATATCATTATCTGACATATTAAGTAGTTTCTAACAAATATAAAATTTGTATTTTGTTTAATTCTAATAGATATTTAATATCATTATAATGACTAGAAGATTTATATTTTTTGATAAAAACATTCATTAAATAACTCACAACATAGAAAAAAAAGCAAAAATAATGAGATTGCACATAAATGACTGACAAAAATAATACGATGATCACAATAAAAATAACCATATAAGTTCACGTATGTAGATGATGATGGTGATGATGATTATGTGAATGTCCATGTTGACATTCACCTTCCGATGGTTTAAATCGAACTCGTTGACGAATAGATAAAAGTGCATTTTTTGACGGATGAATAATACCATTTGCCGGTGTAGTTGATAACAAAGCAGTTGCTGCAGATATTGAATCATTTGATAAATTTTGTTCAGATTGATATTCATCATTATCATCCAATCTAAATGATTTGATTTTTTTTTTGTTTATTTGAAGAATATGAATAAATACATACTTCCAATCCGAATGTGTTATAACACCAATACCAACAAGACACATGCCAATAAAAATAACCAAACAAAAAATCATTGTAAAATTTACTAAAGGTTTCTATAAAATAGAAAATAATTATTAGACGAACTAATAAAATTTTATCGTACCCGATATGTTGGTAATTCAAAATATTTATTAGCTGTTAAGTAAGCACAAACTTCAGCATACATTTGATCTATATACAAGAAAAAAAAAAATTTTTTTTTTATTTATATTCAATACATACGTTGCAATTTAACTCGCATGTCATAATTAACATTTTGTGGAATACATTGATTAATAAGTGACTAAAAATATCGAAATATTTTCTTATTAAAAAAAACGAAAAATAAAACTTTTATTTACAGCACAATGAGTTCGTAAGACAGTAAGTTGTTGTTCATTAATAATTCTTTTATTTTTTCGTTTTTTTTGTCCAAATCCATTTGCTAATGGACTTAAAGATTTTAAAAATCTTTTTTTTCGTTTAAAAATTTCACATCGAAATATAGAACAATAATCCGATAAACATACAGATTGTTCATTCTAAAAAAAAAAATAAATCACAAAATAATCTTTTTATTTAAAATAAAAAAAATAAAAATTCTTTTACTTTTAATAATGTATCATTATGTCGATTACCAAAATGTAAATCAAGATAATATTCTGAATAAAATGTTTTATTACAATATTTACATAACCATTTATCATTTGATATTTTTATTTTATTTAATTCTTGTCGATAAAAAATATCACGCATTGGTGAAAAAACACATTCAAGTGGAATAGCAACATGATTTTTTTCATAAATTGGACCAAGTGCCTATTTTTTTTTATTTTTTTTTTTTGAAAAGAATAAATATGAAATTTATTTATAAAATTTAATTTTTATAATAAATTACTCGTGTATAATAATCACGAACAATTCGACTACCTTCACGTGAACATGGTTTATTACATAGACAGAAACAGAACTTAATAAATAATAAAATTTTTTAAAATGAAATTTTATTAAAAATTTCTTAACATACAAGAAAACAAATAAAATAAAATAAAATATAAATATTCATTGTGTTAGTATTACATCTAGAATGTATTATATATTTTATTATTTTGATTTATATTAGAAGAAGAGATTAATAGAAAATTTATTTTAAAAAAAAAATTGTATCACATCTAACATAAATCTGAGATTACTAGAGAAATAAAACAATTATATCTATTGTTCGATTTTTGTGAGTAATAGTGATGCTTTGCCAATTAACCCGATGAAGTTCGTCTCATATGGGTTTCATCTGTGACGTAAGCGAATTGTCTAAAAAAAAATAAAATTTATTCATAAAGTATATATACAAAAGAACTATGAAGCCTCAGAAATACAGTAAAAGCTAGCATGCCAAAATTTATCATTTTTTTTTAATGTGAAAAGTCATCAGTTTTAGTTATTGAAATATGCACAAACTTTTCTAAATTTGTTGTCATTTCTTGAACATTATGTGATGAATTTATATTTTGCTGATTCTCTTCTTCATGAATAATATCTTTCATACTTGTTGTTGTTGTTGATTTCTTTTGTTTAGCTGTATATTCAAGATAACTAAACATTGTACCAGCAAATAATGACAATGCAATACCAATAACTGTATGAATATTTATTGAAAATCGATCGAATACAAATAAACTAAAAAATACTTGTAAAACACTTTTAAGTACACCAGCAACACTAAATAAATATTTTATTTTTTAATTATTTAATATGTAAATTTAAATAAATACCTTGTAGTTAATGCAGAATTTTTTTTTGTACACCAAAATGTTGCACCATTAAGTAAACCACCACCAAATGTTGATGCTAAGAAATATAACCAAAACGAAAATGTTTTATAACCATTATATGAATATACATTTGTTAATTCATCAGAAAATGCAATTAATAAAATAAATACCATTGGTAATGATAATAAACTGTTAATATAAAGAACATCAGATGATGATTTTTGTTCACTAAATCTTTGAACTGTTAAAAGATATAATGATTGAAATATAACACTAAGAGTTCCGATTATATAAGATTCCATATGAAAAGACAAATCACCAATCGATGTTATTATGGCACCAAATGTTATAGAAAATACACATAATCCAATTTTAAAATTAAGTTTTTCTTTTCTTAATACAAGAGATTGTAAGACAAATGTTAATGCTGGTGTACAACGCTAAAATATAATGATTAATAAAGATATTTAATTTAAGTTTGAAGTACTACAAATTATATAATATGACAATAAAAATCTTCTCATATTGAGATATTGAATTTTTATCAAAATTTCGATTTTTCTTATTCGTCTAACAAGGGAATATCCATAAGTGTTCAATTGCCTTTTGCATGAAGCTATTGAGATTCGATCAGTCTTGGTGAGTAATGAAAAAACCTATTTGAATTTAGTTTTTCAGTCTTCTCTTGTGGATTTGTGAGTGTTTCACTTAATTTTTGGCATATGATCATAGAATCGTTATAAGATTAAGTAATGGAATTTTGATTTAAAATTCCGTCTATAGTTAGATACATTTCAAATAAGCACTGATTTTCAACTGTGTTTCAAATTAAGAACGTTTCCACGATAAGCTAATATTTCAATAAGGATATGTTCGTTCTAGCTCAAACGTTGGGAAGTTCACAGTAACTATAAAACCTCACTATAGATGGACTTTTAAGTCAAAATTCTATTATTCAATCTTTGAGAGATTCTATGATTATATCTTAAAATTCAAGTAAAATGCTCCTAGTCAACAAGAGAGAATTGGACAATCAAACTCAAATAAGCTTTTTTACTACTCACCAAAACCGATTTAATGGTAATAGCTTTATACGGAACGTGATTAGACATTCACGAATATTCTCTCTTCAGGCAATTTTGTTCGATTGATTATTCAATGACAAGTTCATTCTCATAAAGATTTACTGAAAATAAAACAAGCTCAATTAGTCTTCAATTTATCATCTTTCTTCTAATAAAATATATATATTTTTAAATATAAAAAATAACTAACCTTAATCACAACATAAATAGAAACATTAAGTTTCATAAGTGCTTGTAGAGATAATATGGTACTTAAACTATAGAAAATGGATGGAACAAGAAATGTATAGGCATCATTTCGTGTCATCACCGGTACTGGCAGAAGATGAGTATAGCCAAGGATATGGAATGATAAAAGTACGAAGAGAAGTTGAGTGAAAATAACGAATAAACTATTCCGAAAATCTGCTACTTCGAAGAGAGCTTTGTTAAGAAATGCCATAGAAAAAGATAAGAATCCATAAATTAACATTGATGGAATATGCAACATTTTTGGTATATCTTAAAAAAATAAAAAAAAGAGAAATAATTAAAGTTATTATTTTATAATTAAATTTTTATTTTATCTTTTTCATTTATTACATAAAAGATATATATATATTACAAATTTTTATTCAAGTCAATTATGGTATTTTTAATATGTTGAATGATGATTAAAATTGATTGTTGAATAACTGTAGTTTTATATAAAAAGAAAATAAAAATGATAATAAAAAAATAAGATTTTAAAGAAGGAATACTTGTCCGAACGAGTCGGCGTCGATTATTTCAATCGAAATATTTGATATCATTCATTTAATCACTAAATAAACAAGCATCGAATGGCAAGAAGAAAATATAATAAAATTATTTTCACTATTAAATCTCTTTTTCTTATTCTTTTTTTCCGAACCTTTTTTTTTTATATCTCGCAGATAAGCACTGCCTACAGACCAATGTCGCTCTAGCAAGACAAAAGAAAAAAAAATAAATAATAATAATAATAAAATAAGACAAAATTTCAAATATCTTGCCTCCTCCTTTATTTCCAAATAAAATAAAACTTAATCCATAATTATCTTTTTTTTTTCTTATTTGATAGAAATATAAATCCAAAAACTTTCTTTTTCATACATGTCGAAATAAATGAAGATAATCATACATTTTTAATCTCTCTTAGTTATTTCTATGCATCATTGTCCATAAATCCTTAAAGTAGAAGAAGAATAAGATCAACAATATTGAAACAAACACAAAAAAAACAGAACGAAGAAAAAAAAAGAAACAAAATTTGTTTCTGGCTTTGTTTTTGTTGTGATAATAAATACTAGACACAACAAAAAATCAAATATATATATGTATATTAATAGAATTGTACAAGAAGAAGACAAAATGAACGAAAAGAGAATTATAATAAATGATGTTTTTCCTTTTTTTTTTTTTTCTTTGGACGGTTATTATAGAAATAGAAAATCCTACATTCATTTGTGTTTTTTTTTCACTGTCGTTCTTGAATAAATGGATGTTCAAATGCTTGTTTTATATTTAAACGTTGTTGAGGATCAAATATAAGTATTTTATCTAATAAATTATGAAGTTGTTCAACTTTTTTCATTTGATCATCTGGTAAACATTGATGGCCAACTAAACAACGTAATAAATCTCGACTTGGATTTATATATGTTAATGTTGTTATTTTATCCTTTGAGAAGAAAAAAAAAACAAACATAATAAAAAAATAAATTAATAAATCTATCTTAACTTACTCGTTCTGTTACTTTATCTTTTTCATGATAAAGAAAATTATTATCACGATCAAAATGTTGATCTTTTAATGTACCCTTTCGTATTATTCGATTTGGAATTTTTCCTTTTAAATCCATCATTAATTTTAACATTTCATTATTTGATCTACCCGGAAACATAACTCGACCAGTATATAATTCATATATAGTTACAGCAACTGACCAAAGATCAATTGCATAATCATATTGCATTCCAAGAACTAAAAAAAAAACAAAATAATACAAACATTTTAATATTTCAATTCTCTCTCTTTTTTTTTTACATTTATTCTTACTTACTTATTTCGGGTGCACGATAAAATCGGCTAACTAAATATGGTGTTATTTCACAATCTGATATTAATGATGCTGAACCAAAATCACATAATTTTAAATATAATTTTGTTTCATTAACTAAGATATTATCAGGTTTAATATCTGCATGTAAAATTTGACATTTTTTTAAATGTCTAAGTGCTAACATTAATTGTTGAGTATATGAACGAACAGCTTTAACACTTAATCCAACATCTTTACCATATTTTTTAAGTACTTCACGTAAATTCATACTAGAAATATAGGAAAAATAATTTATTTAAAATTTTTCGATAAATATATTTTACCTAAGTGATTCAAATACAAGACATAAATGATTTCGATGTGTAAAATGATGTAATAATCGTAAACAATGATAGCGATCTTCCGAATCATTTTCATTTAATTTACGTAAATATCCTAATTCTTTCCAGCCAACTTTATTCCTAAAAAGAAAAAGTAAAAATTTTTTTTTTAAAAGTTTCGAAAACTAAATCGGACTGAGTTATACTTTGTACATAGTCCAACTGAGGACTAGTGCATGCCTTAATCTGATAAAATATAATACGAAAATGGTGTAGGCAAATGTTGATATGAAGGTCGCGTTATTCTACACATACTGAAACGAAAACTATTTTCTTCATGAATGTACATTCAGTTTTGGCATGCATCAATTGATGAGATACCAAAGTTAATAACAAAATAAAAACTATTTATGCAATTCAGGAAATGTACAAGATGACCCAAAAGTTACTTTACCGAAAAAAATAAAATATCTTCAATATACTCCTAGCAAATAAGATAATTTTTTCATCAATAATAAAAGTATATTCATAAAGATATACCTAGAGAGACTCTTTATTAAATATCATTATTGATCTCCATAAAAAATTTTACTTTTTCACATATAGGATACATCACAGTATTTCCAAGACAAGATATCCTTGCATATACTCCTATCATTTATTTTCATTCTTCGAACTATTGTATATATTTTCAAAATTCGAAACATATCGCATAACTTTGAATGTTATTAGATATGTTTTTATCAATAGAATTAAATTTTAAAATTATGCTTACATAAGTTCATTATTTCGAATAATTTTAATAGCAACTTCAGAACTTTTTCCATTTGTTTCTCGAGCTCGAACAACATTTGAAAAAACTCCTTGACCAGTAAAACCAAAAACTTCAAAACGATCATTTAATATTTCACCAATTCTTACACCTAAATAAATATTCTTTTAAATAAATAAAATAAAATAAATTAAAATACATACGATAATATCCTTCTGGATCATCACAATTATCATTTAAATGTGGATTTTCAATTTCTTTTAAATTTCCTTTATGACGCCATGCACCAGGACTCTAAAAAAGAAGAAATATTCAAATAGAAAAAAATGTTTTTTTGGTTTCTTTAATTTAATAAATAATTACATTTGTACTTAAAAATGCATCATCATCAGCAAACATATCATAATTATGTATAACAGCTTTTCTTCTTTCTAATTCTTCATTTCGTAATTGATTTGTAATTGATGGAGAATTTGCATCATTACCTAGTACTGAATCATCTTAAAAAGAAAAAAAAACAAGGTTTACTTTTTTTATGAAAAATATCGAAAATATTTACCATCAATTCTTGCATTTCGTTTATCTTGAGCACTTTTTTCAAAATCAATTGTTTCTTTTTGAATACAATTATTAAGAAATACTGCTTGTTCATCTTCATCATCAACATTTAATTTTTTATTAGCATCTGTAGATAATATATTATCAGTTGTTATTGCTCGTGGTGGTGGTGTTGGAGTTACATCTTTTTGATGTGCATCACTATCCACTGAAGATTCATCTATAAGTTCTTTTTCACTTAATTTCTAAAATAAATAAAAAACATTTTTTTTTCTTCTTAATAACTAAATATAGAATGTTTTACTTTTTTGAACTGTTCAAGTCGAAGTCGATGATGACGAATAGTTTCTTCTTCATTATCTTCATCAGGTATTTCAATATCATCTCTATAAAAATAAATATTAATAATCAATCAATCAATCAATCGTCTCGAACTTACTCTTCTTCATCACTTGATTTTGTTTTATTTTCATGATATTTATGTTGATTTGATCGTTTTGAATCATTATTATGTCTAATAGAAAAAAAAATATCATCTATTTTTTTAATTTCAAATAACTTACTTATGTGATGAATCCAAATCAAGTAAAAGAGTAAATTCTCTTGAACTTTCACCAAATTGTATAATATCATTTTCTTCTAATTTATAATATCTATTTGATTCAATACGACGTCGATTAAGATATGTACCATGTGATGATCCTAAATCAATCAAATATGGATAAATATGACGTCCATGTGAATCAATTTTAAGACGATATTGTATAATAGCATGAAAATTTGAACATGATGAATGATGTAAACGTATATCACATTGATCTTTATCACGACCTAATATATACTTTGATTGACGATATATACGATAATTTGGTAAATCTTCTCCATCTTTAGATACTGATAAACGCCAATGACGATCAGGTACACGAGCTTCTGATGGTTCTTTATAAAGAGATTTTATTCCATCTCGACCATTTCGTGTTGGTGCTGGTGCTGGTGCTGCTGATGATGATGATGCATGACGATGAAAATTATTATTATCATCATCTGAATGTGAAATTTCTAGAAAAATAATTATAAATTTAACCAAAAAAAAAGAAAATGATTTCATACCTGAATGTTTAAAATATTTATTATTACGTGATGATTTTCTTTCATCATCCGATGGTGAACAATCATATCTTTTCTTTCGTACATTTGTTTCTTGTCTTGGTGATCGGGGCATTGTATCTGAAAAATAAAAATAAAAAATGAATTATTTGTTTAATTTAATAATCTTTTGTTTTTTTTTTTCTATTGTTAATCTATATTTTAAAGAGATAAAGCAGAATTTTTTGATTGTCTGTTTATTTTTTTTTATACAACATACGATTAGACTGCCTATTTGATCATGAATGTTCGTGTGATAAGTAGGCAGCAAAATATTTGATATATAATTATCCATTGATTTGATCAGATGTATTTATGCTTATGATGAAGAAAAATGAATCATCTAAAAAACAAAAAACAATCATAAACTAATGTTGAAAAAGAATAAGTAACATATTTAAATATAAACTATTTGGTTATATCATTATCTGTCTCTGATGAATTATCTGATGATGGTGGTAAGTTTTCATCATTAAATGGTGATAATATAGATAAAAGCATAGCTTGTGCTTTTTCTTTTTGTTTCATAGCACGTTTAGCATCTTTAGCTTTTTGTGTTTCTTCTTTTTCATTATCAATTGCACGTAATTCACTTTTTAATTGTTTTAATTCAACATCAGGTACATAACGAAATTCATCATCAGCTATATCAGGTGAACCAATTTTAAGTTCAACACCTTCAGGAATATTTAAACGTATACATTCAAATAATATTGGTGCAACTGTTGCTTTTACTTTTGCTATCTAAAATTATAATAAATATTTTTTTTTAAACTCTTTCTTTTTTATTTAATTCTTACTTTTATTATACGATGATATAGATTTAAATGATGTTCGACATCAATTTGTACACTACGTGGTTTAAGTATTGTTACACGAGATGATTTAGCTGGTATAGGAACACTAAAAATATATTCATAGAAATAAAGAAAAAATATATATAAATGAGTTACATACGCTTCAGGAGATGTAATATCAAGTGATTTAGCTAATTTTTGTATATATCGATAATAACCTTCTAATACAACATAATCATAACCTCGTATAGAAATACTTAATAATGAATAATTAGGATATAGATCAGTTTCAAAAAGATATGGTGGTTCATAGATAACACCCCGATTTGTTACAGGATCAGGAATGTCACAAATTGTTTCAGTTTTATTATTATTTGATTTGACAACTTGAGTACGATTACCAGATCTAAATAAATAAGCAATGTCACTTCATATGAATGTATGTAGTTAACTTACCTATTATACCGTACAGATAGAATTGATCGATATGTATTTGGAGATAGTAGAGGTACTAAACGAGCTAATACTTTATTCATTAAATGGTAGTAATATTGTGCAACTATGAATTAGTCAATTCTAAATGTAATATTTCTTTCAATGAATGAATAAGTAAATAAACATCCTAAACAACCAACAACAACGAACAGTTATTCCAAGTGACGAGAAAAAAATAAATAAAAAGATGTCGCTAGTATTTGATTTGATTCTTTTAACGATTTTACTAAGATAGAAAACATTGGGAATTTATATGTGAAGTTGTTCATATCATACTTCGACGTAATCATATGTTATGAATATAATCAATTGAAAAAGTAAGAAATAGTAATCAAATTAATTTTTTGAACACATGGTTTTATTTATGTAGATTTTATCAAATAAATAACAATGAATTAATATTTCGGTCTTCTGATTCAACTATTAACGAAATTCTGTATATATGAATGTTTTTCATTTATTAAACAATAATTAAATATAATTATGTTATTATAGTGGCTTAAGTTATTTTAGATTATAGTATTAACATAGATTATTTTAAATTAGTTATATATTTGGTGTCATTATTATTCTATCAAATTATGGTGTTATGATTAATATAAAAGAAAAATTCATTAGTTCAAAGTACCTGTTCATATTCTAATCCATCAGATAAAGGTATTGATGTTATAATAATACAATATCAGATCGCATAATTAATTCATCTGCTAATCAAAATATACAGATATTTTATTTACTTACATTATAAAAAGTTACTGATTCTTCATTATGAATATTTAATAAATAAACAATATTTTAAGGGCAGATTAAATACATACTCATATATTCTAAAATTTTATCAGTGGTCGCATCAAAATAGAAAAATATTAGTTTATTATTAATTTATTTAATAATATACAGCTTTTTGCAAAAAAACTTGCACAAAATTCATTTGTCCAGGGATAGATGTACAGTAACTATATAACATGTGGACTATACAGAAGTGTGATTTCTTTTGCTTTCGACATATCTACATTTAATCATAACATCATCTAGTGATTTAAAAAATCATTGTATATCAATATTACATTATTAGGATAAAGGCATCCGATTTGCTGCTATTATTTATCGTAAAACAACTATTCTGCTGAGGACTATCGATTACAATGTTAATAAATTAAAACAAACTAATTCACTTGAACATCTAGGTAAAAATGGTCGTTTATATGCATTGAATGGAATAAAAAAAACCGCTATTACTCAATACATTTGACGTAACAATTAAACAATAATTTTTAATAAAATGAAAGAAAAATTGTTCAAAACGTATCTTACATTAGTATCTACACCAACAATCAGTCATCATCTTTATCAATCTGGTTATAAAAATGTTTTACCAAAAAGTTCTCTGTTTATCTGATGATGGAAAACAACGTGTACAATAGGCTAAACAGCATCAAGATGATAATTTTTATTTCAATTCTTTCATAATACTATTCATTGTTGGACAAAACATTCAATAGATGAATTGAAATATGCACCTAAAACTCGTCAAAAAGTTCAATTGTTCTTTTCCAAGCTCAATCAATGTCTTAGACTGCTAATTGCCTATCTTAGTCTATTGATTAGTTGATTGTTTCCGAAACGTAAATTTGTATTTCTATTGAATAAAGCTACTAAAGCCACCTACTTACAATTATTCGAAAGATATTCTCAAAAATCATAATTTACCACGCAATTAAAATGAACCTGTTCTGGTATAAATTAACTATGTACAAAAGTATTCTCCGAAAAATTTATTTTTTTTTTTATAAGAAATAAGGGCATTGACACCTGTCTTGCATTGATTCTTGTACTAGACAATTGTTTCAATTTGTGTAGCTTTAACAATTATATGACCAATGCTCCGATAGTATAGGTGACTTACATGTTTCGTTCTGATAATTCTTCACTAAAACTTTGCATACTAATAATATTATCATTTAAATCCAGCCTTCCACAATATGAAAAAAATTATATTTGATTGGATCCAATAGTGCGCGCTTCTCATTCACAGAAAACAGGTCTTCATACATAGTACTTAATCGATTTTCAATTACAGCAGTAATGCATAGGAAATTTGAAACTTACAAACGTGATCCAGAGGAATATGATAGAGACAAACATACTTTAATTATATTTCATATCGTGAATAGAAAGTGCTGATGTCAAAAGTTTTAAACAGAAAAGATAATTGTTGATATGTTTCAAACATGATCATTCACTTCATATTGCCTAAACGAGAAACTCAATCAATGACTCGAGAGAATTTTTTTGAATATTAAAATATATAGGTATTAGCAAAGCAGCAAAGTCTTGACGTCAAAGAATATTCAATCCATCTTTTACATATTGATAGAATAGAACGTATTTATAGAATTCATTTTTACAGGTATATAGTTCTTCTTTAACTCTTGCTTTAATAATATTTTTTGAACAATCGAATCTCAATCTCTTCTGACGAGAGTAAATCTCCACAAAAATTACTAGCCTATTTAGTTAACTCGTTTATGTTCATTTTTTGTATGAACATGAGTATTACAATCCTTTTTTT
>JAJEKB010015782.1:0-11195 GCA_022393335.1 Macrotrachela quadricornifera | reverse complement strand
CCCATGGGACAAAAAGTTTGTCCCATCCCATCCCACGCGGAGCCCTGGATCAATACCAGTTGATAAAATAGTTCTAGCATGTTTCTGAATGAAATGATACAGTCGAGCATTTTGAGATTTAAATTGTTTTTCGCATTTCCAACACTTAAATAATTTTCTCAATAGGTAAGGTTCTAATACATTATTTGAAGATGGAAATAAAGCAAAATGGCATGCAATAAAATGTTGCACACGATCTTCATTATATTGATATTTCTTGTTACATTGCCAACAAGAGAATGTCTCCATAGATATAGACAGAGATTGTTTGATCGTTGTTGCATAATTATTCCTCGTACATACTGTGTTGACGTAATTCAATAAATTAGTACGTAAATTATATCTGTCGTGGAAACCATTAATATGGTTTCTCAAGCCTCGAATAGATATGAATTTTCTTAAACATAAAGAGCATTGAAGGTCTTTTCTTGCAAATTCACCTACAAAGTTTTGATTCCTCAACCAATTTGAGTTTTGGACTATGCTGCGTTCCATTATGTGTACACGATTATGAATGTTAAAGAAGTTCTTTTTCATCACATGATAGTACTGTAGATAAGAAAAAAAAGAGCTGTTGAAGTGACATTGCTGTCGACAAACATTGACTCAGAGGAAAGATAAAATAAGCATTTAGAGAGTGGGAGTATAGAGCTATCGTTACCTCACCTTCACATCTTCTCTGTAAAATTAATAATAGTGATTAATGTTGTCCACTGTCGGAGACAAAAATGGAAGAGTAAGTTAAAAAATGACAAAGTTTGACATTACTTGATTGATAATCTCCTAAGGTGCTGATTTACGTTTACATAATACATATATCCTCACCCAGGTCGGATAAGCACGGTCGTAATACTCGTGAGAAACTGCACCCATATTTTTCTGATTACTGGTATTACTAATTGTATCGGCATAGTGGTATTATAAGTGATTAGAGTACCCAAAGATATTACTAGAGCATTGATGCATGTAGACAAAGCAAAGAACTATGTCGGCATCCAAATCATCGCCGCCACCCTCCACCCTCAAGATTTTGAACAAATGTTCTCCATTAATATCTGTTCTCAAATTTGTAGATACTATAAATCAATGGAAGCAACTTCATTGACCATTAGTCATACTATACCATATGAAGAAGCTGAACAAACGATGGTCGATATTGAATCATTAGCAAAAAAAGTTTATAAATCATCTATTGTTCTTTCTTCTGATTTACTATTTCGATGGTATCGATGCAATCCTTTCATGTGGTGGTTCGCCAGAGAGAATAATCGTCTTATTGGTTATATGTCTGCAATACCACTGAAGCATGAAGCTTTTCTAAAAACTCTTCAACCAGAATTTGATGAATTGACAGATATTACGGACGATGATATAAAAACTTGGAATGATGGAGTTGATAAAAATTTTTCTATATATATATGTTCAATGGTTGTTGATCCTGATTATCAAAAACGTCCTGATTTACCCGTATATCGTTTAATAGTTAAACATTTCTTAGAAAGTCTTTTATTCTATGGAAAAAATGGATCTATCGTTACAGAATGGTCCGGAGCTGCAGTAAGCGAAGTTGGATGTCATACTTTACAACGCTATTTTGATCTTACATGTTTGACTCGCGATAATCATAACCATAGTATATGGTATGGAAAAACAAACAATGAACATCAAGAACAACTTCTTCAGAGACTTCTACGAAAATTACAATCATAAATATCAATTTATCATATTATCATTAAATTTCTACCATCTACTAATATGACGATCATGACTGTTTAAATTAAAAATTAGGATTGTGTCTTAATGTAATTGAATAAAGAATTTTTTTGATTTATTTACAGATATATATAGATAAAGAGTGATTAAGGAGCATAGGATGAAAATGTGTGCCATTCCTTCTCACCAAGAAAACCATTATCAAGTCTATTAGAATCGAACTCTATATGTATTTTGAATAAAAGTTAACTTTTTCTCAAGTACAACAGAATAGAGTTTTGGGAATTTCATTAAATGTACTATGAGATAAAATTATTTATCCCAATTCATTACTAAAACTAGCCATCTCGTATATGAGAATTGTCGATATTAGTGCAAGCCTATCGCTTTCATCGAGATATTATGAAACACAATTATTAATGGATTTGATAGTATGCAATGAGAAGAGTAAAACTCTCTCTGTTCGTAACAGGCATATCAACTATTATTTACAATATATCAATTTCGTCATAGTCTCTAAACCTACGCATACTATAGACAGAACACAATAAAAAACTTGAGCACCATTCTACTCATCTTTTCTTGCACAACGTTTTAGTTTCTTCAGATTGGCATCGTCACTCAACATTGTCATTGGAGTTCATCGCTCACCCAACGTATAGTCTGAGTAAAATGTTGACAGTCGAGACAGTTCAATACCCATTATTATCATTCGAAGATTTAGAGTGTGGTTAACATGATTATGATCTTCATGTTGAACTTCTCTTGAGAACTACAGTTGGATCCTTGAAATAAGTCGTGAGCGATTCAAATGTCGTAAGTAGAACTGTCTCAATATCTAAGCTCTTAAAGTCTTTTATGACTGGATAAGGAAGAGATTTTATCATAAATATTCTTGTCAATTCCATCGGTAGGGTCTTATTGAAGCATCGATTCTTACCGTATGCTACAGTAACATTTAACATGAAAGTTGAACTGAGTTATCGAAGTTCTCTTCAATTATTCAATTATTTGCAAGAGATTATCGGACGTACATTTCAATCTAGATATTCTCTATTTCTTTATTTGTACTGAATAATAGCACACTGTTGATATGAAAAAAATAATAATAAAATCATAGTTTACTGATCGTATGGTTCAATTCATTAGCCATTATTTCAGACATTTTGAATTTTTGTACTTTACCAGTTGGTGTCGTAATGAATTTATCAACAATTCGTATATGTTTGGGTATTTTGAAGAAAGCTAATTTATCTTTAAGAAAATTTTGAATATCTTTTGCTTCACATTGTGGTATATTTGGTTTCAATATGATCCAAGCGCATACTTCTTCACCGTATCGCTGGTCCGGAATGGAAAAGACTTGCGCTTGTGCTATACTTATATGTTCAATGATCGCATTTTCTACTTCAATTGGATATATATTGACACCACCACGAATGATTATCTCTTTTTGACGTCCAACAAAATAGAGATATCCATCTTCATCCATCCTACCTTCATCACCCGTTCTAAGCCATCCGGAAGGCGTAAGGGTTTCTGCTGTTTTCTCTGGATCACCATAGTATCCGCGCATAATTGGATAGCCCCTTGCCCAAATTTCACCTTGTTGTCCAATCGGTACTATTTGTCCTTGTCGATCCACAACTTTAACTTCTAAACCTTGCATGCATAGACCCAATGATCCCAGCCGTCGCTGTGGATCATTGTCACCGGCCCACATACCACTTGTGAGTAGAGAAGCATTTTCCGTCAAACCATAACCTTGTACCATGCGTGTTATCGGAAATTCCTTTTCTATTTGACGTAAAAAATCGACATGTAACGTTGTTGCTCCAGTTCCACCATAAGCTAATGAACTGAGATCATATTTTTTTCGATCTGGATGCATTAATATATCACGAAATATAATGGGTGCTCCAATTAATGCTGTACATTTTTCTTCATGAATAGCACGCATTGTAGCAACTGTATCGGGTAACACAGCCGGAAAGACTACTCGACATTTTCCAACGGCTACATTGAGTACACCTGAAGTTACCGCAAATATATGAAACATGGGAATAGGTACACAAACACAACTATAAAATGGACTTAAAAGTTCCCATTGAGCACGGACTAAGTTGAGCATACCAAAATTGGTCAATGTTGCTGCTTTGGGATGACCTGTTGTGCCTGAAGTGTAGAAAATCGCAACAGGTGAATCCGGATCGATCGAGGCTTGTCGTTCGCTTAGTTGCTTATGTGACATTTGGGTTCCTCGTTTAAGTAAATCCACATAGGAATGTGTACCTGGTACAGATGTTTGTTCGCCAGTTAAAATAACACATTTCAAAGTAGGAACTGCTTTAGCCGAGAGTTCACCTCTTAAGGATGATTGCTGACCGAGTTCGGGCACAAGTTGACGAAAAATTGAAAGTGATTCGATCGATTTGACTGATGGCGCAAGCAGAATACCTTTACAGCCCACTTTGTTAATACAATATTCTAGTTCACGTTCTATATAAGCTGGATTGATATTCACCTAATATATAGAAAGAAAGAAAAAAAAAAGTCGGAAGTTACAAATTGATAATACTTTGATCAATCCCAATTTCGATGCCGCATATGTTATGGCAACATTTTCAGATGTATTAGGAAGCCAAACAGCAAAACGATCGTTTTTTTCAAAACCTAATTCAAGAAGAGATGCTGCTATACTATCAACTTCATGCTTGAATGTTCTGTATGTGTATCGTTTTTGTTCACCTAGTAAAATGTGATACAAATCGTATAAATAGAATTGTAGCAAGAAAAAGAAAAACTTTTAAAAATGAAGCATTCATCATTGGCGTATTTGAGCGCCATCTCATCGAAGCTTTGACTCAACGTCTTGTAAACCAATTGGAATGAGGATGCATGATGAAAGTAACTTGAAGTTAGTTTAGTTCTTGGTGTCGTTGTAACATTGTCCCGTTTTCGAGTTTCATTCATACCTGAAATAGGTAATTGATTCGTAGTAGAATACGTCTTATTCTCACTAAAAATTTTCATATACTTGTCTTTTTAAATATAACGCAATAAGCGCAAACACCTGGTAATGTGAATCAACAAATAATATAAGTTTTTGCGCATTCTTTCGTGTTTTATCTTTTCTCTTTATATTTATTCCTTATCATTCCTGCTCTATTTGATACGATGAAGTAGAAACCATGTAACTCAAGAAAAACAAGTAAAAACGAATATGATAGATCAAATTTAATTGAGTATGAATAGTATGATTACGATTTGTATAAAAATCATAGCCATTATACTAAAAAAAGCATGGATGCAACGATTTTGACATTCTACATTGGCTGAGGCTCATTCTATAGGCTCTAGTGTTTCATGCCGGTTATGTCTTTCTGTATCAATTTTATTATTATTCATATTCAATATGGATAGGATCGTCAAGAGCTTTTTCATGAGAATGCTGACAAAAGTAGTTGGAAATCTAATATAGATTCTCGATACATTAGAAGATCCAAAATCTTCTTCTCTTTATGATTATTTATAAGTCATAAAAGGGCCTTCTATTATGCTCCTACGAACAGTTAAAATTTATATTCATCTCAACGGCAAATTCCAATTTCAAGTATTTGTTGTCCAGTACAACGTTAGTAAATGAGTTTTATTCGGCACTTACACAATAAAAAGAAGTGGATAATTTTTTTAATGCAAAACAAGAAGGCATTCATTGATTAGAAGAGTATTCGTGGAACGCTATAAACAAAATACCTCACAATTTTAATGCGATTAATAGTAGAATAATTTTGTGAAACAGCATATTAAAGGAGTGTTGAAGTGTATAGGGGTAGAAATTTGTATTCTCCTCCCTCCTACAGACTGTAACCAACATCTTAATTATTTGTAAATTAATCATACAGGATGTTCTAAAAGTCTCATCGAAAAGTAATTTCGACCAATTTCACTAATTATCAAAGTTAATCAACCGGTATTTTTTTCAGATGATAGATATAAGTGTGAAGTTTCTACTGGCACGAACAAACTTCACAACTAGCGTTCAAAGTTACAGCTTTTTACTTAAACAGCAAAATCACCTCTTTTTCAACATATTCTACAGTGCTTCTCTTTTAATACCTCAATTTTTATTTTATTTTTTTTTTGTTTGCATATCGGTCATATCTGACACTATCGTTTATATGCATGTAATATGACATATTAGTTGAAAATAAGCCTAATAGAGGGAATTTTCTTTTATCAAATGTTGAGGATAGTTGCGATGATTATTTATACCAAGTCCGATTCTTTCTAGCAATTTGTTAAAAGTTTTTTTGGAGTCTTTTTCGAAAAAAATTTTAGGTACCTTGGATACCGCATGAGCAAATCATATTTGATTTCTTTTAGAAATTTAGTGAAATTTTGTTCGATTATATCAATTGCGTTCTAGCATTACTAGTGATGGGATATGGATTTATTTTATATAGGTTAGTCATAAGTCATCTGATACTAGCTGGCAAATTGAAGATGCATCGTCAAAGGCTATTGTTCATGAAGACAAATTTTAATCATAACTTCGTTTGGTATATTCTTTAAATCAAATAATCCTGTTTTTATACATAGTGTAGATAAAGGCAAGACTGTAGGTCACAAATATTATATTGATAATTGTCCGAAGCCTTTTATTAGTGAAATATCGAAACAAACAGAGATGTCAGCTTCAAAATGTAGAAAATTGCTTGACAATCATCGTTGAATTCATACTCTATGTAATTTTTGGCAAAAAAATTCTATCGAACGTAGTTTAACTGATTAAATAAACGAGACCCCATGTGAAAATTTTTTAGAGTTAAACGCGTTTGTAAACGCATCCGAACCGCGTTTAAAACGCATACAATAAACGCAGTGAACGCGTCGGAACTGAAACATTTGACGCGTCTTGACGCGTTTATAAAATGCATCTAAACGCGTTTCTTTTCTTGAACGCGTCTGAACGCATCCAAAAATAAGATGAAACATTGAACGCTTCAAACGCGTTTCGATTCATGAACGCGTCTAAACGCGCTTAATTTTTTTGGAAAAAATTTGATTCCATCCTCAGAGGTTCAATCTACGTCATCATCATCTTCACATTATGATCATCTCTTGCACGAGGCATCGTCTATAACATTTATTTGATTTTTATAGATACATTTAGATTGTGCGACAAGTGAGGCTAGAACATAAGACGTTAGATTAGAAGTCTACTTACTTGAACCAATGAACTATATTGGCATATATATACATTAGTTAGATTTATCTTTTAATAAGATAGTCTTAAAACTTATTTCAAATAAAATTAAATGTATAAAATATCATAAATCTTCTTCAATATTAGTCAAGAATTTATATTTCTGATAATTTTTGAATGATAAATTGTAGACTTTTTCATTGAAGAAAATAAGACAAATGAAAGTAGATTATAGTTCTTCAAGAAAGATTAACTAATTTCGTTGAAATTAAAAACAGTTTAATAAATTCGCAGAAAATATTTTTATTTCTAAAACTAATAATTATATAATTCTGCTTCTTAGTTTTATTTTTCTTGGTGAATTTCTAAATATTCTTATTTGTTAGTTTCTGGAACAATAATTTGCATCGACTACTCGACTTTGACTCGTATTCGTGAATAATCATTATTTTTCGTTTTATTCCATGTCTAAAAATTTAATTTTTCAACTAAAACATCTTTGACAGAAAAGCCTTCAATTGAACAGAACTAAAAGCTTATACTGTAATATAAGATAATTTCTAATCTAAGAAATGTAATGGTTTCGTTTGGAAAGACTATTAAAATTATTATTAGTTATCTGAAACTTTATTACATTCCACAAAATGATTGAATATCATTGTGAAAATACTTGAAAACATCAACTATAAGTTTTCTAAACTATATAGTAATTAGGTGCATAATTATATAGAAATCTTTCAGGGATAATGTCTAATTAATAGGTATTGTCAAGTTTGTTCGAGCATTGCTAAAAGTTATTAGTAAACTCACAGTTATTTTTATCTAAAAATAGTGTGTGGACGCGTATTTGACCAGTTCGACGAGGAGAATCTATTGAAACGCATTTTGGGCTCTTCTATATGGAGAAATGTGTCTACCATAAACGCGTTTAAATGCGTTTGGGCACAGATATGATGCGTTTGAACGCGTTTATCACTAGAAATATACCAAAACGCGTTCAGCTATAGAAATGAATGAAACGCGTTTCTATTCAAAATGCATCTAAACGCGTTTCTCAGTTCAAACGCATCAGAACGCGTTTTTTAAACGCGTCTAAACATGTTTTCTTAATCGAAACGCTTCGAAACGCGTTTGATGTGTCGCATAAGCTAAACGCATTCGTGTTATAAACGCGTCTCCGTATATATCTTATTAGAAACGCATTCAAACGCGGTCATTGGATGCGTTTGGACGCGGTTCATTATATTTTGAAACATCCGACGCGTTCAAACGCAGACTAAACGCGTCTAAACGCGTTTAGTCTGCGTTTCAGAGTTACATGGGACATGATAAGTCCATGCAGTATCCAAGGTACCTAAAATTTTTTTCGAAAAAGGCTTCAAAAAACCTTTTAACAAGTTATTAGAAAGGATCGAACTTGGTATAAATAATCATGGCAACTATTCTCAATATTCGATAAAATAAAATTAAAAATATCTCCAAATCTTTATATTTTCATTTAATGTTGCCAGAACTTTTGGTCAGACCTAAGGTTGGGTTTTGTTTCTTATGTAGGAGTTGATGTGCACGTCTTTATTAAAAAAAATAAACATCCCTGCGCATCATATACGTGATAGAAAAGATCTATGAGGTATTTTGTGTATGTTTTAGATTTCTTTTAAAATACACATGACAAGGCTAGAATATGCCTAAACGAAAACAATTATTTCGAAGAATGTCGACAGTAAAGAAGTCGACGCCAATCAATATATTACTTGCCGATATTTTATCGAAACCATGAGCACAAACAAAAGTAGTCGTCAGAAAGCTCGTTGATAGTGGTATGAATGATACAACAACATCATGTCAATCAATCAAGAACATACTAGTACTTCATCTTCAATGCTCAAAAGCGTCGAAGAAGAAGCAAAGAAGGAAAGTGGAACTAAGTCAACAGTTAGGGTAAGTAAGAAAACATTTACTATTGTATGGACTTGCACACATCGTCTGATTATTAAATAAAGTTCGTGATCCAGTTAGTACAAATAGTAATTTTTTCTATTTCCCAGTATATCGATATTATTTTGGCTTAACTGCACCAAATCCTTAATTATATAATCCTAGATTACTTGAGGATTGCATTGATTGGTACATGAATGTATATCTGAAAGAAATGGTTATAGAGCGTTTAAATACGCCGGCTAAAATGCTTAAAGTTTGGCTGGCTGTCTGTTCGCGCGAATCAGATTTCTTTGACCCACGATTTCGTCCAGTAAGGTTATTTTTGGTCAGGATTGCGATCAATAGAATTTTTTGACATTGCGATTCCAACCAATAGAATTTCAGTGAGGGGAAGGAGGAGACTGTGATGAATCCTTCTTTATTCAGCCAGATGCTAATCCAAGAACAAAAACACACACTCAAGCAGAAAGACATCAGCTATATATACTCGTAAAAAGGAAGAGAAAGAATGTGTGGGCGGTGAAGCGAAACAAACAAAACATATGGAGAATGGAGAGAGCTGTATATATATGTGAAGGAGGAAGAATGTGAAACAAATGCATGTGGGAGGAAAGAAAATGTATCATGTCCGATGGACGTGACAGAGGCAAATCAATCAATCAGAATTCTTTCATCAGCGATTTCGTCAATAAGGTTGTTCTTGATCGGGTTTTGGATCGTCTGGATTTCCAGGTGCTAGGAATGCAACCGGTTAGATTTGAGGGATGCGAAATTTGAGTATGAATTTGTTTGTTTATTAAATAATAATCAATTTCAAGATGACTAAAATCATATTGATCTATGGCTTGATACCAGAGACCGAAACGAATCGAACTTTTCTGGTTCGAGTTCGGTTCGGTATAGTTTTCAGAAAATCTGTTCGGGTTCGATTCGGTTCGTTTTTTGGTTACTGCTTGACACATACAATATATATATTATGATGATTATAAATCATTATTAAAAATAAACAATTTAATATCATCAAAGACACAATATTGATGTGTGTGGTTTGTTACCAATTGGTTAATAACTGCTCCAACATAAACAATGATTGTACGCGTGCCGATAGGAATAGATCCATTCTGTGATTGAAATTCAAAGGGCTTGTTGTGGGTGCGTACAACTATAAACACAAAAAAAAGAATATTATCAGACAGTATAGTCTATTTAAACGTCTGACCTGGCCCACTATTAATGGGTAGTTGGCGTTTATCTAAGTAGCCGAGATATACGACTGCTTCATCGTTTGGATGTGCTTGGGAGCAACCAAATTGAACAGAGATAGCGCTGGAACCTCGTCCACTATCAATAAACGTTGAAAATCGCCGTACATCAATTTCTTGACGTATTACATTGATTTTATCCATAAGGAAGTAGCAATATCCTTCAACTGGCAATGGATAAATGCTAGAATTTTCAGTTGATTTATGTGTTTGTACTTGAAAAATATCAACTGATGTATGCCAATGTTTAACTGAATGTGAATTTGAATTACACTATTTATAAAACAACAATAGAAATAGTAAGTTTCGATCCCTAATAAAATTCATCCTTTTTTGAATAGATCTGACGAATACTACGAGATAGTAGGAAGTGTCTTTCTAGCTATAGTAATTTTAATGTTTACCTGTTCTTCAGCTCCACCATCTATGATTAGTTGTGATGTATCAAGGATAAAAGATCCATTTGATAAATGAGTATTTAATAGTACATTTGTGCATAACAGATTACTGGGAGTAATTCCGAATAGATCTTGATTGTTGATATTGCTTTTCAATAAATTTGTATTTGTCCAATTAATGTTGAGAAATGCACTATTATTCACGAACGATGATTGGATCAGAGAGGCGCCTGCAAAACTGATCGTATATAACACGTTGTTAACAAACGTCACTTGTGTGAGATCGGCATCGGTGAACGTAGAATATCCTAAGAAGCAATCATCAAATAAGCTTCTATCCATCACACTTTCTCCGAAATCTGCATGCTGAAGTTGGCACCCCGAAAAAACAATATTCGATGCTAATACACCTCTTAGATACAAATTCGGAAGCTCACAAAGAACTGTCATCGATCTAACAAATTGCACATTATTTAAGTCAGCACCATACATATCTAATCGATGTGTAAGTGGAATGTCATTTCGGATCAATTCATTGGTGTATAAGAAAAATATAATATCTCGTTTTTGTATCCCATCAATTTGGCGAAGAGCGGTTAGTACTTTTTCCCGAATAGGTCGAAGATGTCTGAC
>JAJEKB010015776.1:0-19382 GCA_022393335.1 Macrotrachela quadricornifera | reverse complement strand
AAATCATAATTCAAAGAGCATTCCTTTCATACACTGATAATGATGAATATATAGTTCGATCAAAGAGTCGTATAATAATGATGCAATACAATCAACCATGTAATTCTTTATGAAAGTGTTCTCTGAATAGACTTTAAATTGATTTTCTATTTGATTGAATTAATTGAAAACGTCATTCTTTCAAAAACCAGTAAGAGTTAAGTAATATAATACATTTAAAATAAATATTGTTTTAGAAACGTAATTATTCTAATGGACAGCTTCAAATTATGGGCAACAATGAGTAGACGTCATTTAAGATAATGACAGGTGCAGTTGTGCGAAAAATGAAAGAAGAATACGGTATGAAAAAAATATAGACTAATATGTTGAGATTTTTCTAAAATGAGTACCAAGTATAAGCAAAAGGCTTATTGCGTTCGAAGTGCTAGTTTCCCAGTAAAGGAAACATACTTAATGATAGAACAAATGTTTAGTTAATTACGGTTTTCGTGCATAAATTTCCATGATTAATTAATGATAAAGTCTAACAGCGAAACTTCTTTAAATAATACTTTCGATAATATCTACTAAATAAAATGAATTTTAATGCGTCTATAATTTCTACTGTATATTATGCGTTATTACTATCAGAATTTCTAAGAGAATACGCTGCGCATGGTGAACTTATTTGCGGCGAATAAAATACCATAAAAATCAATCTGTTTTCATCAGGAGAACTATGTTAATCGACTTTACTGGTAAAGTGCAAAGTATTTTTTTATTCATTATTTTTAATCGTCTAGAGCTCAGTTTCTTCACTAATACTTATACTATTACTCGTTAAAAGGATGTCACTAATAATGATTGTATAAATATTTTTTAAAATTTTGTTTATATGGAGCTATCAGGTAGTTAAAAAAGACTTTGAAAATATTAGTGGAAAAACATATAAGAACAAAGTTTAACGCTGCCTTAGTAAACCTCGATTTACCCAACTAAAAATGTTAGAAATACAATAACCCAGCATTCTTTTATGATGTCTAATTTAAGTTGTCACATTGGTATTGATTAAGTGCTTATATATTTTATCATAGTTTTTCAAATTCAAGTACATTAATTATAAAGACATGAAGATAATCTGTTGCTTTCAAAATGTTTAGAATATCTAGGACATTCTGTGATTATCAAAATATGAAAGCTATTTTTGGTAATCTAAATACTGATTAAGATAAATTTGTATTACGCAGACGTCTTAATAAAGGTATTGTAAGTTGTTAAAAAAACCGCTTAAATAACATAAGCGGCTTACTCAAATTTATATGATATTGTTTGAAGTATTTATATTGCATGTTTATTTATCAATTCTAAGCATTAGTAGACACGTAGGCTACAATTTTTATTCGGTATCTTCTCATTAGAGTAACAGTAGCTTTGTGTATCTATTGCATAAAATGCTAACGAAACAAAAATACACAAGCCAATCGAAAAGCACCGTATATGGATCTAGAGTAAGTTTTGTGTAAAAGGTTTCCTATCTTTGTGCGGTGAGCACAAAAATGGCTCGATTCTCATAGAATTGCACACACTTTTCCCGAAAAGATGGGATTTGCAATACTGACTTTTATCCGATACCGAAGGTCAACTGTGAAGATCACTACGGCGAAATTCAGGTTATCCAATTTTCTAAGTACGAATTGTGATTATCGTTTGTAGTTTTTACAATTAAAAGAATGCTTTTACTTCCTATAAGAAAATAAATAAATCAAAACTTTAGTCATAATATTCTGTATACGCATTGAAATAAAATAAGTTGAGGTGATATATTCGAAAATTAAAATCTATCGTGTATGCAAAACAAAAGTGCGTCATAAGCAGTCTTTCAAGTGTAATCAAACACAACATATACAAAACATATCTTAAGTCAATATTGAGGTTTGTGCATTGAAAGAAATAGAAATGCACAAAAATTGTATAGGTAGACAAGAAGACGAAAGAAATTTTGACTTAATGAGAAGAAAAAGTGATCTATAGGTATACCTACCAATTAACAACGAAAGAAAATATCTGTTCCTTCAGATCTTCAAACTTAAATTTACGTTGAAGAGATGAAAATTGTGTAATATACGATTCGCAATTTTTTTTCAATTCTGTTGCGTTATTGTTCTTAATGCCATATATTTCTATTTGCTTTTCTCGCTATTAGTTACCTGATGCATAAAGCATCAACATGAAGTTGTGTAAACATGTTTCATAACCCATATGGACGTCATTCTGTCTAATTGCATGATGTTGTTTGCTTAATGGGTGAAGGGGTGAATTGCTGTTATGAAGAAAAAGAAGGTAGTGAAAGGAATAATAGTGTTAACAGACAGCAGCCATGCATACTGCACTATGTGAGCAGAAAAAATGCATACAAATGTGCAGAAGGGCGGAAGAATAAGCCAAAAGCAAAGAGAAGAGAATATATTGTATATGGTGTTCGTTCTTATGCTTGCTATATGTTCATAACCATTTATACATACATTTTATTTCTCCATCCATCTGATGTAAGTTCATCAATATAGGTTACCATAGATTTAAGTAAATAGGGCTTGAGGGTATATGGCAAAAAATCTTTCTGTCATTACTTTTCTTGTCATATTCTTCTTCTTTTTTTTAACTTTACTACTTTTTGTGTAAAGAGCTTTTGATAAATCTTCCCTCGAGATTTTTATGTGCTATCATCAATCTCAAATAGAATAGTATATGGAAGTTTTTTGAATAACTGTAAACTGGTTTAAGTTAAAGAATTAGGATTTTCACATCTGAAGAGAGAAGACTATGTAACATTTTTTCACAAACGAAAAAAAAGATCTTTAAGAATTTTTTATAAGGGTGCTTTCATAGTGAATCTTTGGAAAATGTATACATGGTAAAAACATTTGAAATTTTAGCCTATTGATGTTTTCTTTTTTTGAAAATTAGATAAAAAAAATATCTGCTCATGTGAAAATCAATAGTATAGTATTTCAAGTTTTTGCATTATGCACAAGATTTTCAAAGATTCTCGGTAAAACTAACTACCTATGCTTCTTTAAAAATAACTCTGCTTGTCAAACGATGTTTTATATAATCTTCTCTTGTTTTATTTGCAATGCTAGGTTAAATCAGTTGAAATTTTTTCAAAAAACATACGTTTGCATAATTCTGTTTTGGATGAGCAACGGTAGCTTTTCTATCAGACAAATTGTCGTATCGTAATATTTGTTCTAGTTTAGCCTAACACGTCAAAATGCCATTTCTTACCAAAAGGTATGTCTAGAACATTTGGCAAATATAGCGTACTTAGGTCTGACCAAAAGTTCTGAGATTTTTAAAAAAACATATAAAGAAAAAGAGAAAGTTTGAGTTTTATTTCATTAAATGTTCGAAGTAGTCCCCATCATTATTTATACAAAAGTCCATCCTCTCTAACAGTTTGTCAAAAGTTTTTTTATATTCTTCTTCTGGAATATTTTTCATCACCTTGGATACTGCACGAGCTAATGATGTTTCATTTGGTTGATCAGTTAAGTTACGCTTGAGGTAGTCATTTAACCAATAATCACATGGTGCAAGGTCAGGTGAATATGGTGGATGCGGCATTATTTTGATACCTTCTTCTGTTAAATAATTAATAACATCAGAATGACGATGGGGTCCAGCATTGTCGTGAAGCAATTTTATACCTTTTGTACCTGCTGATTTTCTTTGTTTCCGTATTTCCTTGACAACAGGCTTGAGGCAATTTTCAATATAATAGTTGTGATCTATAGTCTTGCCTTCATCAACACCATGCACAAGAACAGGACCATTTGATTTAAAGAATATAGAAAATAAATTTTTTGGTTCAAATTTGCTTCGACGAACGACAGTAGTTGGTGGTTCACCTTCGCCAACCCAGCTTGCGTTTGTTGACTTGTGATGAATCTGCCTATGGTAAATCCACGTCTCATCACCTGTTATAATATCACATAATCGCCAAGAACCACCTTTAAATTTTGCCAAATTTTCACGACAAAGTCGAACTCGTTGTTGTTTTTGTTCATCAGTTAGTTGATGGGGCACCCAACGCGATGTAACTTTTTTCATCTTGAGACAGTCGTGGATTATTCGTTCTATTGTACCATGAGAGAGAGAAGTCTCAGCTATAATTTCATCATAAGTTGAATGGGGATCATTGCTGATAACTTGTCGAACTAGTTCAATATTTTCATCTGTAAGTTCGGATACTGGACGACCAGATCGAGGATCATCATTGACATCTTCTTTTCCTTCACGAAAACGTTTTGTCCATCTTGCAACTGTTGGATATGATGGAGCATTGGGTCCCAAAGCTGTTGCAAGTTCTTCATGAATTGTCTTTGGATCCACTTCCAAAATGGTTCGAATTTTTA
The DNA here is from genome assembly GCA_022393335.1 of Macrotrachela quadricornifera. Classification (NCBI taxonomy): domain Eukaryota; kingdom Metazoa; phylum Rotifera; class Eurotatoria; order Philodinida; family Philodinidae; genus Macrotrachela; species Macrotrachela quadricornifera. The sequence goes on along the minus strand of JAJEKB010015776.1, from coordinate 14,985 downwards.
TATAATATCGGTTGAGTTCATTATCCATTTAAAAAAATTTTTTTTTGGTTCGAATTAAAGCTTATCTGAAAAATTACTATAACTAAGTCCAAAATAGATTTATTATATATATTATTATAGACAAGACATTCCACTATTTATCCATGTAAAAGTCTCTTGAATGTTAATTGGTTTATAAAATTGCCAATAACGTTCTCAGAACTTTTGGTCAGACCTAAGTATTAAATGAACATTATTTCTAGTAAACAGAATTTTAATAGAAGTCTTTTTTTTCACTATATCCCCTTCGATTGTCTTTTCTTAATCAATAGGAGACGTTTTCAGAACAAATGGCCTGTCAGAATGAGTGATATTAAATCAAACTGTACTATAAATATTAGTTGAATTCAATAAATTATAACTTATTAAGCATCTAAATAAAACTTGTGTAAAATTTCTTGCCATATGTACAAGTTTTTCTAGAAATTTAAAAGGTTACTTATGTACAGAATGGTTATTTGTATTTCTAATTATTTCTATGACTTCTAATATCTGCAAGAAATCGAGTCAAGAAGCCAGTGCTCTTGCACTATAAATTATAACCATTGCAAAATTTTTTGATCAACTGTTGCTCTGTATTCTGCGTGACTTAAATAATTAGCTGAAAAATATTACTAACGGAAGCAAAGGGATTATAATTTCCCAGACAGATTGTTTCCTGAAGCGTAGCAAATAATAATAAAAGATGAAAGTTTTCAATTAATGTTTGGTTGAGAACACATTTTTCTAGTTTTTCTAAAAAAAGCATCATTTAGTTCGCATCTTCTTATTTCTATCGAGAGAATTTTTTACGGTTCTTTGACAATTTTTCCATCATTCTAGTAGTACTTCATTCTTTTACTTGCAGAATTTTTCTTCTTTTCTATCATAGTTTGTAGAAAATGACTTATCATCTTTACTCAATAGCAAAGAATTCCATAGGACATCAAAATTTTCTGAAATTTCTGTCAGTAAAGAGTTTATATAAGATTGCAACATCTTTCCTGCATATTTATAACATGAATCTTTTAGGGAAGTTATCTCTGACGAGCTGTAGTTATACTTTTAGAAATTCTACGTCAAATCTATTTACATTTTCAAAAATTAAACAATTAGCTTCTGAAGCGCGTAAACCTTGTTTGAGAATCAGGCAACATTGCTCGTAATAAAATAAGAGGAAACGAAATTGTTGGCATTATATATCATGTACCTTTGGCAGATATCTGCAACTGTTCCTTATCATTATAGGCATATGTTGACAGACATTTTTGTTTACCATAGTATATAAAATGGAAAAAAAATAAGGTATTGGAAAATGAAATCATTTTTCTAATGATAGCCTTTCGCTCTTATTTACCGTCATACTTTTGAGAAACAATATGGTTCAGCTTCTTGGATAGGACTGTCAGTAGTAAGCTATTAGAAATTTTAGCTTTTTATTAAGCAGTAACGATTCTTAGAAAAAGAAAATGCCGCTATCTCTGAGAAAAGTTAAGGTTTATAGTTTTCAATGCTCATATGGGACAAAAGTTTTCTCGCCATATGAAGACATACAAGTTGAAAAAAAGCATTCTCCAGCTTTGTTAGCAGTAGCTTTATTTGCATAAAAAGAATTATTCTTTTGGTTTGATTGTCTATAGTATATATATATTGAAAAAATGCATTAAGTGGTTGACATGATTTGAAGTGTTTTTTTCTCTTTTCTGTTTGTTTACCCTTCGGGAATAGAGAGCCGAGAAACTCGGTTTGTTTGCATCCTATGCCGTTTACTATATATCCTTTTATTTGCGTATCTATCTTTCTTTTTTTTCATTCGTCCGTCCGCACGTTCGCCCGTTTTTTATCTGCGCAATTCGTGAGTTCTGCGCGAGAAGCAGACTTCTACTATTTTTTCTTGCTTTCTTTCTCATACACATTATCCTTCTCGTTCTATCATTATTTCTTTTCTTTCTTTTTCTTTTCGCACCGAACAGGGTATAACGACATTTACTGGATTGCTTCATACATGTAGATAGCATGAATTCTTCTCCTATTTCTTTCTTTTCTTTTCGTTCTGTGCGCGCACGTGTATGTGTTGTTTGCAAGGATTATTTGCATTTAGCTATGTCGCTAACATCGCATAATGTGATTTTTAATTATTCGTGAATCAAAATACATACGACCATATTATTGTAATTTTGTTCTAGATTTTATTTCTTCCATACTAAATGAATTAGTGATTAGTTTATTTTATTTTATTTAATACTTCTTCCATAGTAAGGTATTGTTTTTTATAATATTTCTTTAAAATGTAAATTGGTATGATTTTTTTTCTTACTAGCATATTTCATCATGATTAAAAACGAACAGTTGAGAGGTACTGATCAATTTAGACGAGGTATGTCAATTGTACCAAGCACATCTTTTCCATCACGGTCTTCTATATTTCAAACAACAGCAATCGTCATTCCTCAACGATCAATTGATCCACGTTCAATCGATATATCATCAATTAAAGGACGATTTGCATGGGAAAAAATAGCGCTTGGCGACACCTACATGCCTGTTATTTTTCGGTATGTGAATATTACTTTAATTTACTTATAATTATTCTAAAAAATATACTCGAGAAAATTTGTTTTAATGAACTACTAAAATTAATCATAAATTAGATAAAAATTATAAAAAATTGTTAGTGGCTCCATCTTCATATTCAAGTATTGCTCAATTAACTATCGATTGAATGCGTGACACATATAGCTCGAAACAAAAATGAAACAGAATGAGAAAAGTGCGTTAAACATACATCATAGTTACGTGGGAGAATAATATAACCGTATACTTTTGCGTTCTTCATTAGCTACGTGGAAAAATGTATGCAATGAACACGTGTCTACATTGTATTGTATTTGTATTAAGAAGTAGCAAAGTATTTCTTAATACAACTTTTGTTTTAATCACATATTGTTCTAATAAGAAACATTCTCGAATAAGCTATGAGTACAGCGGTAGATTACAAACTTCAACGTATTATGCACAACATTTGTATTTGATAATTGTAAATTTTTGGGCTTAAAAGAAAAACAAATCGAGTAATCGACTCATATTCAAATAATATATTGTCAGTAGAAAATAATTGAAAAATATATTGATAATTAGATTTGTATATGAAAGTATCAATTAAATAACATTCAAGAGAATGTCTTCATAGCAATATATTGGCAAACTATTAGGAAAAATTAAAAATGAATCTGATAAAATATTTTCAAAATGAATATTTCTCATCATATGTCTGTCTGCTCCCCGTACTATTCTCTATAACGCGTAGGCGTTAATTAGAATACCAATTACAAGTGAAAGCACTCTCGAACGACTATTATATATACTTAGAGGAATATGAAATCGAGTAAAGAACCCTTGAGAATCAGTATGAAATGTAGAAAAAAAGTTTTCTGCTTTTCTATTAATGGCATCGACTCATTAGCAATAAATAGTAGATGTTCACAGTCGGAGTGTTCTCTTAAAGTAACGTTAATTTCAATATGAGTGGTTAGTTCTCAATATATATTTTAATGTGTGTCACTCGCTCGTGCTATTAACATAAGATTATTTTTTCCGATTATATATACATCAATGTTCCTATAGTCAATGACTATTTTATAACACAACACTTGCACTGCTAGCGATTTCACATGTAGTTCATATCGAAAACTTAAGCTTTTATATATTACTCAAAAGAAAGCATATTCAATAAACTTATTATCTAATAAAAAGTGTTTGAAAGTGGCAATGATTGAAAGATATAATATGAGCTCTTAGCATTTAAAATTTTGATCAAATAAATAGGTTGAATTTTGAAAAGTTGTGAATGACAATATTTGCATAAGATTTTGTTTCCTTTTCAGCATAACAAATATAAAAAAAAACAATTGCAGATCTTCTTTACATAAAGATTCTGATGAAAGAAATCATAAAATGTTGTAGATAAGATTACTATAAAACATAAAAATGCAAAAAGAAAATCGATATTTCTATTTTAATAATACATGCTCTTTTAGAGGTACTACAAAGTATTTTTGTGTTAAAATGCTTCACAAATTATTACCTGAATATCCAGATGATGTTATACGTCGCTCATCTTATTATCAATATAAAAAGCCGATTGAATTACATGTGCCAACTCAAAATGAAATTGAACTATTAAATAGAATAAATGTACATCATTCACATTGGGCATATTCACGGCAACCATTCACTGCCAATGATGAGCTTGTGCGGGTTTCGGATTTTCTTCCATTTTATGAATATCTTCGATTATTTTTTAAATCATCATCTATTCCACGAACTGCAACAACAACTTCATTACGACCAATTTTACCACAACCGCAACAAACTATACAGCGATCACCGGATTTCGTTATTAATGCACCAAATGCAGCACGTGAGCGTTCAACTGTACAACTTACGACAACACCTGTTCAAATACAGCCGTATACTGCATTAGAATTACCTCGTGAGAATTTTTCATCACTTCCACAACCGATAGCACCGGCACCATCTGGACCACTTGCATCATCTACATCACTTCCAGGACCAATAGCATCGATACCATCTGGACCACTAGCATCATCTACATCACTTGCACTATCTGTACCAAAGTCTTTGCGACCATCAAAATACGGTGCACAATTGTCAGTACTAGCAAAACAATCAAAAAAACAACCAGTTATACAGCAAAAGCAACAACAATTACCTCCACCTCCTGCTCAACAAACAACACCAATACCATCGAATAACACTATCAGTTCAACAAATACAGGTAAAAACTATATTTAAAATAACTTACCAATATTTAACAATGCTCTTGAATATTTAAAATATCTAAATTTAATCGTTCATTATGTCAACTTTTTTGTTTTGTAGTACTTTCCAATATACCTTGGACTGCGTCAGTTTCAACTTCTACATCTCAGTCACCACTGTTGACAACACCGATGTTGCCAATCAGTTCTTCATCTCCAGATTCCATTAATTCATCATCTACAGCAACAAATAATGGAAAACTATCAATAGCCTCATTAGAAAAACAATTGACACTACCCTCCAAACAATCATCAACGTCATTGCCTTCGATGTCAAAATCATCTCTTCATTGTGGTTGGTTGCAAATAAATAAACTTTATACACCTTATGTATCAACAAGTACATCTAATCATCATTTATATAAGATACCTGTTAGTCTTCTTACGTTTTATGATCTTCTTAAAATTCCATCCGTTGAAAACAATACAAATGAGTCAAAAGATTTATCGTTATTATTCGATCAAATGCCTGTTACACCTCAAGAAATCGAACTTATTAACGAACTTTGTTTAAAACAAAATATTAAACCATTTTCTATTGATACAAAACTTATCGAGCTATCAACGTTTTATCAATATTGTTCATCTAACATCCTTTTTGTTAAAGAATTACCATTAAATGAACCAAAAGCATCTATTTGTAAAGATTGGCCATCTATTGTACAAATTAATGGTGGTATTTGCCGTTTACGTAATACAACAACATTACATGAACAAACTGTACCATTTATTGGAAATAATTTATTAAAAAATTTTATTATATCAGCTCAATGTTTAGCCACAGCATCATTAACTACACCGACAGCTTCTGAAATTGAATTTCTTCAATTAGTTTTATTTTTTAGTAATATGTCAATTAATTTACGTAACGCAAAATTAATAGATCTTGAATCTGTACAAAAAGAATATAATGTTGATTTAATACTTTTATTTAATGATAAATTTCCATTAAATGTTCTTAACTATCAACAGCAAGGTAGATATTAAAAAAAGAGTTATTCAAAAATAAATTCATTTATATTTAGGTAATCGACTATCAACTTCACAAGGACAAGTAATTCCATCAGATTCTTCAGCAGCAACAAATACTGTAAAATATATAATAAAAAAAGCTCTTCAGTTTATGTATTTAATTGATATTTCTTTTAGTTCGCTGAATCAACACCACCTCCATCACCACTATCTCCACCAACAAATACTATCTTTGTTAATCCAACATCTCAATTACCATTAACATCTTCTTCTCCTTCTACAAATCGTTATCAAAAGACAGTTACATTTCATGGTCATTCAATGACAGCATACATTTGTTCTGGTCTTGGATCAAATGCTCAACGTGAATGTATTTCAGTAAAAGCACTTTGTAATATGCTTTATCCAAATTCATCAATAATTGATAAACTTGAAACAAGAATGCTTCGTTTATTACGATTAAAAAATATCAATCGATTTCGACCACAAAATCAACAATCAATGGGTTTCACACGTTTAATTGATATTAATGATGTTGAAAAACATTGGGATTATATTGAACAAGGAATGCGTTCATTATCTAATAGTAAGTAAAATAAATGATTTAGATAAGCAACATAATTATGAATATTTATCTTCATAGATGATGACGAAACAAATGTTATACGAGGAACTACTTCGTCATTATCAGTTGAAGATTTGAAGGCAAGTACTTCAGATAAAGTAGAAAATCAAAGTAAAAAACTTGAACAAGAATATTCGATTGAAGAGAATAAAGGTGAAAAACGACCATTGGAGGAGAGAGAAAGGAAAGAAGAAGAAGATGTACCTGCTTTGGAACGAATTAATAAACGTGTACGATTTTCGAGAGAAGATGATACTGAGTCATCAAATTCAGATCGACCACAATTGGCCGAAACCATTAATAATAAAAATAATAATTTGGATAATGATCTAATAAAAAAAAATGATAATGATAATGGTAAGAAACAAGTGAAAAATCAACAAATGTCAACGTCATCTGACAAAATAGTATTTCAACAAGATGATAAGAAAAATCAGAAGAAAATAATTCAACGAGACAATGAACAAATATTGACTAAATCATCGATATTAACACGAAAACAAATAGTACCAGTGAAAAAGAAGATAAAAATTATTAGAAAACGACGAATACCACGCTTACGATCAAACAAACAATCAATTGCATCTTGGGTTCAAAAATATAATATTGAAGAATGTTGTGTTCGTTTGGATGTATATGATTCTATTTATGAAACTGGAAAGGATTAATTCCTTTTTATCTTTTCATTTCTTTTTCTCTTTATAAATAGTCAGTATGTCTGTTATGTAGATCTAAAACGTCTTGTAAGATAAACGAACGCAAACATACCGTTTTTTTTTGTATGCATGTTGAACTCTAATCCTGTATGTCTTTATTTTCCTTAAATTCAAAAAAGCTACTACGCAAGTACGATTGATTTTTGTTTTTCTTCTGATGTTCGTGTTAATTTGATTCACGTTCATACATATACAACACAGCAAACAAGCAACATTAGTATAGTTTATGATCTGTTTCTTGTTGTTTTTTCTTCTTCCTTCAACCGATACCTAGACTGCATACAATTATTGAAATATCATTTTTGACAAAAAGAAATACAGAGTGAACGGGATGAACGATTTTCAACAAAATAATATTTATTTTTTATCCTTCAATATTGCATCTTATGATATTGCACGTGAATTTCTGGTAATATATGCCTCGATTACCTCGGCCATAATGGTTTGAGATTGGAACATATATCACAAAAGAAAATACTGATGGCTCATAACGAAATGGATTTTGGTTGAGGAACTGGCGGTAGAGGCTTTTATGGTCTATAATTGGAATCAAATGATGAATAATATTCAAGTATGAGTAATATATGTGTCCGATATAGCATGCTTGAGATGAATGAATCAATGGATAGCCGAATCATTGGCATGGATAATTGGTACCATTAAATGAATATGTGGTAATTTCTAATCGAGTAGTTTGTGATTATAGTATAGAAAGGTCATCAATCGAATATGGCTGTTAGTCATTACAAGTATTAATTAAGATCGGGAGAGAAAAACACGGATCACATCTTGTCAATGAAGCTCTTTCTCGCAGAAAATTTGTCTCATACATGAAATTTTGCTTTCAAATATAATGCCAAAAGACTTAAAACGTTTTCAGTTCACAGATGGATAAAGAAATGTAAATAAATTTTATGTAAACTGTCTTCGTAATAGAAGCCTTTTCATATTAGAAGTTTTCTCTAAAAGAGACGATATATTAAGAGATGTACTAGAAATCCACTATTATTTGAAAAATTTTTATTAGTCTTTTAGTAATAAAACTATTAAAATTAGAAGATTTTAAGCAAAAAACTTCTATGATTCTTGTTTATTAATAGGAAAATCTCTGCAATTCGTCTATCGTGGAAAAACGTTTAATTATCATTCATTGAACACTGACAACATATAGTTAATATAGATCTTAATTGAAATCACCGCTAGTTTTAATTAGTATTCAAGCTAACAAAAAAAGTTTATAAGGAAGGATTTTCCCCGTATGAAATGCAGCTGACAAACATGTAACAGCATTCCAAATTAGAAGTCTTATGAAAACATCTAGTTTTTCTGTTCTTTACACGAGTGGAATGTGCTACATAAAGTTAAATGAAATATATTAGTTTAGTTACATTAAAAAAGAATTCACTTCAGGTCTACTTTATAATTGATAGGTTATCATCTTCTAAAATAAGAAGAAAAACCTGGCAAGATTTCACACAAATAAATAATGTATTTAGATGCTATTTTTACTAGTTTTTGCAAGGTATATATAGCAGACTTATTCATATTCACAATTAATCTATTTTTGATAGCATGAAAATAAATTCAATCTGCTAAGGGTATATAATTTTATCTAACATATTGTTTTTATATGCGAATATGATACAATATGTTGTCATAATCAATCATATTCTATTTGATTCAGACTATACTTATTTCAAACACGAGATCTAGCTACCAGTATTGTGATACCAAGGTCCAGTAATCGACTTTTCTACTTTGATCGTTATCAATCATTAAAATTATCATCTATGGTACAGAAGTATTTTTTTTGCCGTAATATCCAGAGATGATGCTCGGATTTCAGAATATACTGATGATTAACGACATTTTTTTTTTATCAAGATCGCTTAATATTGTGATGTTGAGATAGATTACAAATTTTATGAAAATAAAAGCAAAAAAAAATCTATGGTGGCCATGCCAAATCTGTTGGTAGTCAACTTAGACTAGTTGATATAATTTCGTCTGTAGCAACGGATACAGTTGCTTGTCCAAAATTTTTTTGAAAATATATCACTATTTACAAGTGAAAGCATTAGGACAATTCCATTAGTTGGATGCTCATTTTTATTACCTAATGTTTCAAAATTCACTATTTATTGGACACTAATAAAAAACTAGATTGCGAAGTGAGTTTGAAGTAGTAATGACTGAAGAGATATTCTCATGGCAAATCTCAGCATCAGATATTATTTAAGATTAATTCATGTAACTATAATATACTCGAGAGATTAAAGGTACATCTAGATTGAGTATGAAAATGATCAACGAATTACTTGATAGTAGTATTTACTTATAAAAAGATAAAATGCAATACACGAAGAGTCCAAGTTGTGTCATTATTGTTTTAAATAATATGAGACTTGAACTACGGGAGCAATATATGACATTAATGGTAAATATAAAATCTATATTAGATTTAAAAAACAAAAATCTTTCTTTAAGTTTTGGTTTCGAAGAAAAAGGTGATGCATTCCACGATGAAATACGTTATATTTGTAGATGTATTTTTTGGATAGATCTTGTACTCTGGAAAAAATTCAAGAATCGTGCAACAGATAGCGTAATCAATTCTCTCCAGTATTTTGAATGTTCATGATTTCGTTCTTTTGATTGCACTTACAAGAGTCAAATTTAGTCATTCATTTCTCATCTAAATAAGCACTACTAGATTCAATATATGGTACAATTCATACATTTCTATAACTTTTCTGGAAAAAGTTTCTTTTTCAATAACAATGCCATAGTTATTCATAATATCGTCAATAATGCTCTAAAGGAGTAATAAAAATTGTTTCTGATTCATAAAGTCTGATGACTCTGATCATTCTTCAGGAATAATTCAATATATTCTTAGCTGTGTAGAGCAGTGTTCAAATATACAACAACGCTCAAAATTAACCATTCATTACGCGTAAAAAATATATGAAAATTGTACCAATGAACGTTTCCCATTTCATGATTTTAAATGAGAATACATCTTCAAAAAGTTTTTAAGGATGTTTGATTTGCCTTTCATTTAAAACATCTTTAAAATGTTTTTTTTTATCATTCAAGAGTATAGAATGAGGAATTTCTACTTGTACAATCTTCATATATTTGTATGTAGAGTGTACAATCAATTTTAAGCATCCACTGTATTTTCTGTAGTGTTCAGGGAATGCATTTTTAGCTAGTAATTCAATTCGTTCATATCACAATATACTTTAACTAGTCATTTGTCAATACCTATTAAACTATTCAGGAGAATAAGGTAATGTATCATACGATAACTAAATTGTGTTTTGATAAGTAAAGATATATAATTTTTGTCATGATCAACACAAACTCGTGAAAGTTACATTGTATTGCTGAGTTTATATCTATTATGAACATATGTTCTTCAGAAATTTCAGTCGTTAAGATCAAATAACTAGACTCGTAGGAACTTCACAATCTATGGTAGAGCTGGAAAAAATTGCAAATGAATAACCAAGAATCAGCAGAACTTATCAGTAAATTACTGAGAATTTACTATAGTGTAATGACTGCGTTCTTGACGTCTAATTGTATTGTTTGAACTGATCCCTATCAATGGAAACGTCTCTATCCTAAATATTAAAATAAGAATGTTTCAGGAATAAAATTAGTTGGTTCGAAATAATTTAATTATTTTGTTTTTTAGCAGAAAGACATCATCCAACTGCTAAGGAAAAAATTGTTTTAACATTCAATTCTACATACAATTTCTTCCTCTCATATAAAAATGATGATCGAACAATTAGTTGGAAATTGTTCATCGCATAATTCATAATGCAAAAAATGATTATCATCACATTATCATTGTTTCAATGTCAGAAGAAAAATTAACCCTTTATATCCCAGAACGGTTCTAGAAGGGTCATTCATAAAATCACCACAGAAATAGAGTATTGGCCTTCCAAATATGCCAAAGGTATGGGCAGACCGATCAGGCACACTACTTTTCGTGCCGAATAATTTGATAAGCACAGTGACTATTGAGATAGAGCAGATGATGAAACAACTTTAAAAGCCCTATGTCTTTTCTTGTTTATGACAGTGTTAATTAGACAAATGTGCCTTCTATTCCTTTTGATTAAACTCAAATCCAAAAAGAAAAGGTACGAATATAAAAAATGTTATTTTTAAATAGCACATGCATTTTTGACACAGATTTTTTACAAATACATATTTTTCTTCAAGTAATTATATCATCATTGAAGACATTTAATCGATGAAAAATATTTTTTTCGACTACTACTCTAATAAGATATACGAATAATATATTCATGGTATGTGTCATCTCTTTCTTCTTGTTCAATAGTCGTTTCAGGATCCATCTTGTATCTTACCATTTCTTATCTGCCAAGCCATTGTGAAATTTTTGAAACGCATTTAGTTGAATAGTAGACATTTTCGTCGATATAGATAACGCAATGCAGTCCCGCAGTCTCTATTGCGTGTGAGTGGAAAACCGTTTTGTTCTTAAAATTTTGTTGTTTTTAAATTCTTTCAAAATTATCAATTTTGAAAGTCCATATATCTCGGAGACAGAGCAACGAAACAAAATATTTCTTTTACCAATCGATAGCTTATGAAGTTCCTTACCAATATTGTTTTGGGAGTTTTCAATCCCCTGCTTTCTCTTTGAATATAGTAAATAAATATCGGAAGAAATTATTCAGATTTCTTATACGTATTGACAGTTGCCTTAGGTCTAAGCTTGGATCTAATCAATAGAAAGTTTTACGCACATATTTGACAGACTCTAGTGAAAATGAGAAACAACAATCATTGTTTGTAGAGTTCATTCTTGTCTGTGTAATTGTGAAAAAAATTTTGGTTACATATATTGTTTGTCTTTTTCATTGTGCAACGTATTGTTCTACGAATAATTGGCTTAGCATCTACAAAAACGACTGCATATTGGATTATTTTTCGTTTTCTGCATTTCATGTATGCAGTTGATGTCTTCTTTGAAGAATTAAATATTTGTTAATGATGACAAAATTACCACAAGTCAAAAACAAAGATAATGAATAAAAAATGCAAAAAATGTTTATGAATAGAATATGAATGTTAACAGGGACGATTCAATCAATTTGATCAATGAAAAGAGCAGAATAAAGATAGTAGAAAATAAGATGATGATAGAAATGAAGAAGTCTAGTAAACCGATTGGATAACAGTTCTAATTGGATAAAATTTCTGTAGAAAATAAGCTTGTAATAGAGATACACTCGGCGATAGTGTGTAACTCACAAGTTTATATTAATTACGATACAAGAGCTTTGTTTTCTTGTCAGAAAATAATTTAGGTTCTTTATGATATATAATATTCTGTTCTCTTGAAAACTTAAAAAGCTATTGAAAAATAATTAGTTAAAAATAAGTTTTGACATAAACGAGTTGATTCATTTGTTAAAAAAATGTTCCTGAACATTATAGAAAATATATTTGAATACTATTCCATATAGTTAAAAATATACTGAGTTGTTCTTTAAAAAAAATGATCTGAGTCTTCAAAATTTGTTAATTAGAAACAATTTTTTTTTCTATTTCAGATCATTTTTGACGACATTATTAGTAATTTAAACACTGTAATAAAAAGAGATTTATTCCAGAAAAGTTATAAAAATTTATGGATTTACTTATATATTAAAAAAGAAATACAGATTATAGCTAATTGCTCTAGGTATAAGTCATTAGTTTTTGCACTCAACTCTCTTCTTTATTTTTAATTATTTTTTGATATAAAAATTATATTTTTAATCAATTATCTTTCTAGAAACATCTAGAAGTCATCTTTTTTATTTTAGCTTGTGAAATAACTAGTTCCTATATATAAATAATATAAAACTGTAGTTGTCATGAAACGACGGAAATCACGCGTCACTAATACTATAGAAGTCATTTTATGACAATTCCATGAAAAAAAAAAAGTATATTATATTTCATGCAAATTACAAAATATTTTGCATTTTTTTTGAAACTTTTATATCTGTTGTATTTTTTATTTTATTAGTCGGTTAAGAAGGTGGAAAATGCTATGGTTATTGATCATTGGTCATGTACTATAAATATAAAGCATATCAACAATCAATCAGCCTTTTTTTCATATGGAAAAATAATAGATGAAATTCTAGATACATATTTCTATTCAAAATAAAAGAAACTATTGAAGTGAAACATTCATTATCTTATTTTGATGTTAGTCATCTATTAAAAATGTATTCTTATTGTAATATTAAATGATTACTCCAGAGACATATCTGATACCTCAATTTATCATTATTCGATAGTATCGTTATAGAAAATCTGTTATTTGCATTGCATCTACATAGTCAAAAAGTAATAATAAGTCATGCCATCCAATGATGAAATTGATGGCCTTCTTTACAAGGATTCTTTTTTGTGACAAAATCAATCATAGACTCGTATTTTATGCTTGATTGCTTCAACGATCTTTTGTATATATCAGTTGAGTGGATGAGTTTTTTTGTCTTATATCTACTTCTTATCAATAATAATAAAGCGAACACCTGCAACAGTATTGCATATTATTATTTAATCTTACATAATTCAGTTATCTTGTGTGAACAAATGGTGAATGTTGTGAATGGCCTATCGCTTATGTTACTCTTATATGCAATAGTAAGCATTAGTCAATAGTAGTATAACCACATGGTGACCAACATACCCTCGGAGTACTCGCCATTCATTTATATAATGAAATTGGATGTATTTATGTATTTGAGTTATACCAAGTGCTAATCAACAGTCAATGCATCGAATGAAGGCAGTTTAGTTTGTTGTCTGTCTATGTGCCGGCTCTTTTACTCTTTCTCGGCTTCATGCACAGTAGTAGAATATAGATAAAAGGAAATTGATTCTCTATGCCTTCAAGCGTAATAGAATGAGAAAGAAATGACATTCTTCAAATAAAAAAAAAAGACGATATTCTATCAAAATGAACAAGCAGTATATAGCACTTTTTTTTTCTTTTTCTATTTCTAGCGCCTTAGGAAAAACTGTTCATTTTCTCTCACAATACCAGTAAAAGAAGAAGAAAAAGAAAAATAATATTACTATTCAACGGATTGTCTTTCTTTGTTTCATTAATAAATGAGAACGAAAGAAATGAGAGAAAGAGAGCAAGAAAAACGAGTGTTTCTCTTATGTCTTCTCGCTTATCTCTTTTTTAGTCGTTACTCGTACAAGTGACACACGCATTTGTTGTTGTGATTATTCTTTCTGTAGTCTTTGACATATATACAGACACTATTGAATTGTGATCATTTATCATTAAGTATATTTACAAATATAAAGTTGAAAAAGATTTCTATTTGATAATATTTTTTTTTTATCTCTTGTTTCTTTTTTTTAAGTTATGAAATTGACGGATTCATTTTATTATGAAGAAACACGTGGCCAATGTGGTCGTAAATTATTACGTGAAATTGGTGAAGAACGTCGAACAAAAATTCGTTTATATGCATATGAAAGCTGGCCAAAACCAGCACTTATTTCACATTGGACAATTAAAACAGTCTGGTGGTCAAAAACAAAATGTCAAATTATTGAACAGCTCGGTCATCGAACAAGTATTACTAAGTATGTTTATTGCTTTATTTTTTTTTCAAGTATATTTTATTGTTTGTAATACGATTATATAATGAATTAAAGAAAAGAAAGACGTAATCAATCTTTATTTTTCATACTCGAAACAATCACACTACCAATTTTCTTTTTATTTTTTATATGCGGAACA